>CM017565.1:20563784-20769047 GCA_007844125.1 Sinonovacula constricta
TACTGCACATGGTCAATATTTTAACATCAGAGAGACAATCAAAACTTGCTTATTGGATTAGTTAACTATGATGATAGGAATTGTGGCATTTTTGTTAAGTTGTGAAGATGTTGATCTCTGGATTGGTGGGTAATAAGTCCAACTCTGGACCTGACAAGTTGTTATGAAATTGTTACTTTAATATTATAGATTCACTATATGTTTATCATTACCATGATACTTTAAAGGTGGTCTCCAACAGTTTGGACCAAAATATTTTTTCTCAAATAACCAAATACTGTCGAAAATGTGAGCAGTGTTTAAAACAATCTTTATTTATATTAAATATGAGATTATGCAGAAATTATGCTCTAATTATCCAAAGCAGTGATATTTTTACATGATATTCATATAGGCAAACTATCAGATACCACCTATAACCAAAAAAGATCAATTTAATTTTAATGTTACATTTGATCTATTTTTGAATTGTAGTAGTTGCAAAATGGATGTTGAGAATAAAGGATGAACCTGGAGATGAGTCTTATAATTGCATACAAAGCTCTAACAATTTAAGAAACAAGTTTACTAGTTTTTGGCACATTGCCTTACATGGTAAATATCATGATTCACATAAAAAAATATACTGGTTCTACTTAAAAGGTTGGACAGTCAGGAGGGACAAGCTTTACAAGGAAGTGCAAGTAATTGTCACATGAAGTGATTGACATACTCAGTAATTGTCACATTCTGTAACTGGTAATTGTTCTATATAGTTATTGTCACATATGATAATTGCCACATTATGGTAATTGTCTAAGTGTTTTCAATTGAATTGTCATATACATGGCACTGCAAGTCAACATTAGTCACATTGATGAATTAAGTAAATTTTTCTGGCCAGCTAATATACAATAACTGTCGAAATAAGGAAATCATGAAAATTAGAAATGTATCATAATTGTCAATTGTGTCTAATTATATAGGCAATTACTGCAATGAACACGAGCCTAAGGCTGTTTTTAAGTCCTGATATAAGAAATGTATAGCTTGCTGTTTCTTCCTTTTTTAGATACCATATTTTCGAGAATGGGAATAAACTTTAATTATGAATAATGAAGGCCTGACAAGTAAAAATTATTTATAATATAAATTATAATTTAGGCCATGAAGTAATAATTCTGATTAGGGCCATAGGAGTAATAAATATGATTAAGGCCAGAGAAGTAATAATTTTGATGTTACGACTGGATGTCGCTATGTAAGTTTATTTATAAAATGGCACGTTTACTAAACGACGAAATGGTTTAACAGAAAGAACAAGCTAGCAACAAACTAGTACAATAATGTTTCATTTTAATAAACAATTAAATCTATGGCGTAATCAGACATCAACAAATAAATGAGACAAAATTTCAGAAAGCAAAATAAATAGTAGCTTACAGTTTGTCCCTTTAGGAGGTGTCCCTTTAACATTCCAATAAATAATCCAACGTTGAATAATCCTGAAGAGTTTTCGGTGGAATGTCCTTGTAGATAGCACAGTTGAAATAATCCAAAGGTAGAACAAAACACGAATGTTAATAATATAATTCCAAATCCAACACCGTAATATTTATATCACTGTAGAATATAGTTCACGTAAGTTCCAACACAGAAAAGATTTAATATAGAAGCTGCAAGTATTTCCAAACTATATGTCCATTCTCTAAAGAAACTTTTTTATCCAGACTTCCAATCTTTTAAACTTACTTTATATCGGCAAACACGCCCTTATATATACCCAAAGAATTTCCAGAACATTCACGAACCCAGAACATTCTCGAAAACCAGTTAAAAATAAACAATTTAACTTTCTAGCAGTTACGCGTATGCTACGTCATCAAACCCACAACAGTAAACAACCCTTAACCTGACTAGCGTAACCTTAGACGCTAGTGTACTACTGTACACAACAATGATTAAGGGCATAGAAGTAATGAATGTGATTAAGACCATAGAAGTAATAATTATGATTAAGGCCAAAGAATTAATAATTATGATTTAGGCCATAGACATAATCATAATTATAAAGGCCATAGAAATAAAAATGATAATCTAGACAGAAAAAGCACTGATTATTGAAGAATTTATTTTGAATTTAAATCTCACATTTTGAAATTTCCATATTTATCTTTATTTCTTACAAAATTAAATTTGAGCTATTTTAAAGAATTTTAAAGGTATTAATCAATCAACAGAAACATATTGAGGCTACATAGACATTGTTGCTAATTTTATTTTAACTTTTATTTTATTACATCACACTGACACAATTATGGTCTGGATGACCTCTCCGCATGAAAGTTCTGGCCCTGACTGGGATACAAACACAGTCCGTGAAGGACTGAGGAGTTACAAGTCAACAACTGCCAGGGTGCACCACAGTTTCACTCTTTTACTCTTGTTACAATTGAAACCCAAGACACAAAATCAAGCTTGAGACAGTTTTAACTTAAAGTAGCTCCAGTGCTGCCTTCACTGCAAGCATGAACAAATCTGACACAAAACAATATTATTATATGACATTATCCAGATATTGGGCCAACCTTTCCTGGATTCACTTATAAAGCAAAGTGTGGGAAAGCGGGACAGGCCTCATTTGCAGAAACAGTTGTCTGTTGATATTTTGCTCAAGCTTAAACTTTGGCTGCTCAGAATTTACTCAAAACTTCATTTTAACACTTCATTGTAAAATATATCAATAGATAATAAGCTCATGAGGTTTATAGTGTATAACATTGAGATTGTAACAGTTTGTCCCAGTAACAGTATGTTGCAGTAACAGTATGTCCCAGTAAGAAGTTAACGTGTAAGTCTGTGCAAATGGGAGACAGAGAGAGAAGGGAGAGAAAAGAGACGGAGAGAAGGGAGAGAAAAGAGACAGAGAGAAGGAAAGAAAAAGATTGTATGTATAAAGCAACAATATAAATGTAGAATGAGCATTCCACTCATAACTATAGCAGCTTATGGTATATAACAAAAAGGGATTGAAACATTTGGGATTCTGGGTGTCAACACTTGGACTGAGAAAAATCTCAGCAGCTTTATGTTTCTGCCAGTGTGACCTGATGTCTGTACAAGCATGGAACCAGTCTATAAACAATGAGAGGGGACATTATCCTGAGATTGTCTATCAGCCATTACTGACAGACTGTCACACATCAGACACATGTTGGTAATTAAACAAATTATGATTGAACCATTAAACCAGTCTAATTTATCAATGACTGAAGGACTGGTGCCCAGAACAATGAGGCTGGTACTCAGCAGCAGAATTTACTATGGAAGAGTAATGAAGATGATCCAGTGTAATGTTTTGTTGCTTTGTGGTGATGTCGCTTCTGAGAGCATCCAAAAATATGAGAAAGCAGGATTGTGAAAGCACAAAGAATTGACACTGCATGACCTTCACTACCCGCGGTCAGTCTTCATGCCTGGAAAAAAAGAAGTGCATGACAAAACAAATATGTATATAGAAGGTGCCTAGACACATTATGTTGTGGCAAGTTTCAAATGGTAACCTTAATTAGGTAATCTATTTAAACTAGATGTTCATGTGGTTATATTGTAAAACGCAGATAAAACGTTACACTATCTAAAAACTTCATCTCATTCACCCACACCATCGCAGGGTACAGAAGCAAATAACTGTCAACTGTAACTAGACAAATTACTATTTTAGATATAGATGCAATAAATTAAAGGATAAATTAATGCTTTTTGCTCCCCAAATGCTTTGTTGCAGGTTCTCAATATGATGATGTCAAGTTGACCATTTTTGTTCTCACTGTGAATACAGAGTTGTTGCTGTACCCAGAAAGCTGCCAACCTTACAATTACCAATTTAATTTACATGTTTTACAATTTATAAATATGCTGAACATATACTGATTTGGAGCTAACCATATGGAATCATAGCTATTCCAATTTAAATATTTCCTACAATTGTGTAATTGCATAAGGATTAAAAAGAAATCTAAATCTGTTTTGATAGGAGTGAGCTTGTTTTAAAAACAACAAGAAATATCAACAAATATCAACAAATAATTTGAAGACATGATTTTAAACTTTTGTATTTATTCTTAAGTATTGTTATAACAATATGGTTGTTGTCATTTTGAGAAAGTAAACTTGTCAATCAGTGTTTAATTAAATTAATGTTAATGGAGTTATTGTAAAAATGATCACCATGTCGTATGGAATTGAAATACCAGTAATAGTGTTACTTTTATAATAATTATGATAGCATAATGTCAGGACTAATGTATTGCCTGCCACACTATTTTCCCCATATAAAAAGTAAAAAAGAGTTATAACTCTCAAGAGCCACTATTGAGTGATTAACAGGTTGTTGAACTTCAGATTTGTGATGACATTTAGCTTCTGTTTAGTCTGAATGTTAGGTATGATGGGCACAGTTGCTAGCATATCCAGTGGGCAAACCTCTGGAGGACAATACAGGTAGCATATCCAATGGGCACACCTCTGGAGGACAATGTGGGTAGCATAACCAGTGGGGGCACCTTATGGGGACAGTGTGGGTAGCATATCCAGTAGGCACACCTCTTAGGGACAATGTGGGTAGCGTATCCAGTAGGCACGCCTCTGGAGGACAATGCAGGTAGCATATCCAGTGGGCACACCTCTTGGGGACAATGTGGATAGCGTTTCCAGTAGACACGCCTCTGGAGGACAATGCAGGTAGCATATCCAGTAGGCACACCTCTTGGGGACAATGTGGGTAGCCTATCCAGTAGGCACACCTCTGGAGGACAATGCAGGTAGCATATCCAGTAGGCACACCTCTTGGGGACAATGTGGGTAGCATATCCAGTAGGCACACCTCTGGAGGACAATGCAGGTAGCATATCCAGTAGGCACACCTCTGGAGGACAATGCAGGTAGCATATCCAGTAGGCACACCTCTTGGGGACAATGTGGGTAGCATATCCAGTAGGAGCACCTCTTGGGGACAATGCATGTAGCGTATCCAGTGGGCACACCTCTTGGGGACAATGTGGATAGCGTATCCAGTAGGCACGCCTCTGGAGGACAATGCAGGTAGCATATCCAGTGGGCACACCTCTTGGGGACAATGTGGATAGCGTATCCAGTAGGCACACCTCTGGAGGACAATGCAGGTAGCATATCCAGTAGGAGCACCTCTTGGGGACAATGCATGTAGCATATCCAGTAGGAGCACCTCCTGGGGACAATGCATGTAGCGTATCCAGTAGGCTCACCTCTTGGGAACAATGCAGGTAGCATAACCAGTGGGGGCACCATTGGAGGACAATGTGGGTAGCATATCCAGTAGGCGGACCTCTTGGGGACAGTGTGGATAACATATCCATTAGGCATACCTCTGGAAGACAATGCAGGTAGCGTATCCAGTGGGCACACCTCTGGAGGACAATGCAGGTAGCGTATCCAGTAGCACACCTCTTGGGGACAATGCAGGTAGCATATCCAGTAGGAGCACCTCTTGGGGACAATGCAGGTAGCATATCCAGTGGGCACACCTCTTGAGGACAATGCAGGTAGCATATCCACTGGGCACACCTCTTGGGGACAATGTGGATAGCGTATCCAGTAGGCACGCCTCTGGAGGACAATGGAGGTAGCATATCCACTGGGCACACCTCTTGGGGACAATGTGGATAGCGTATCCAGTAGGCACGCCTCTGGAGGACAATGCAGGTAGCATATCCAGTAGGCACACCTCTTGGGGACAATGTGAATAGCATATCCGTTAGGCACGCCTCTGGAGGACAATGCAGGTAGCATATCCGTTAGGCACACCTCTTGGGGACAATGCAGGTAGCATATCCAGTAGGAGCACCTCTTGGAGACAATGCAGGTAGTGTATCCAGTAGGCGCACCTCTTGGGGACAATGCAGGTAGCATATCCAGTAGGCGGACCTCTTGGGGACAGTGTGGATAGCATATCCATTAGGCATACCTCTGGAGGACAATGCAGGTAGCGTATCCAGTGGGCACACCTCTGGAGGACAATGCAGGTAGGGTATCCAGTAGCACACCTCTTGGGGACAAAGCAGGTAGCATATCCAGTAGGCACACCTCTGGGGAACAATGAGGGTAGCATATCCAGTGGGCACACCTCTGGAGGACAATGGAGGTAGCATATCCAGTGGGCACACCTCTGGAGGACAATGCAGGTAGGGTATCCAGTAGCACACCTCTTGGGGACAAAGCAGGTAGCATATCCAGTAGGCACACCTCTGGGGAACAATGAGGGTAGCATATCCAGTGGGCACACCTCTGGAGGACAATGGAGGTAGCATATTTAGTAGGAGCACCTCTTGGGTACAATGCTGGTAGCATATCCAGTGGGCACAACCTCTGGAGGACAATGGAGGTAGCATATCCAGTAGGTGCACCTCTTGGGGACAATGTAGGTAGCATATCCAGTGGGCACACCTCTGAAGGACAATGGAGGTACCATATCCAGGGGGCACACCTCTGGAGGACAAAGGAGGTAGCATATCCAGTGGGCACACCTCAGGGGACAATGGAGGTAGTATATCCAGTGGGCACGCCTCTGGCCTACAATGGGGGTAGCATATCCAGTAGGTGCACCTCTTGGGGACAATGCAGGTAGCATTTCCAGTGGGCATATCTCTGGAGGACAATGTGGGTAGCAGGTACCAAATCCAGTGGGCATATCTCTGGAGGACAATGGGAGTAGCATATCCAGTAGGAGCACCTCTTTGGGACAATGCAGGTAGCATATCCAGTAGGAGCACCTCTTTGGGACAATGCAGGTAGCATATCCAGTGGGCACATCTCTGGAGGACAATGTGGGAAGCAGGTACCATATCCAGTGGGCATACCTCTGGAGGACAATGGGGCTAGCATACTCAGCTGGCACACCTCTAGAGGATGTTTGGGCTAGCATATCCACTGGTCACAGCTCTGGCAGACAAAGGGGATAGCATATCCAGTAGGCACACCTCTGGAGGGCGATGGGGGTAGCATATATAGTGGGCACACCTGTTGAGGACAATGGGAGTAGCATATCCAGTTGAGACACCGCTAGAGGATGATGGACCTAGCATACTCAGCAGGCACAACAGGCAGACAATGGGGAAAGCATATCCAGTTGGTGCACCTCTAGCTTACCTGGTTGGCACACCTCAGGAGACTGATGGTAGCATACCTAGTGGGAGCACCTAAGGAGGACAATGGGAATAGCATAAAAACTTCTGATGAAAGAGACCTGCTAAAACTAAAACAAGAATTGGTCTTTACAGTAGTTTAAACATGCTTGTCAGCTCCTTTGTTAAATGCTTTTAAACTTTCTCTTGATTATGTCACTTTCAGACTAAAGCCTTTGCTATGGTATGGAGTACCTGTAAACTATACATTAAAATCACACAGAAAGAAGCATAAGGAAATGTTTACATCTTAAACACATTCAGTTGGAATAAATAAAAAGCTGGATGATGTTTTGAATTTTATGTTCACTGCAATAAGTGTTCACTTATGAAGTACAAAGTTGCTCTGTATTAATGTTCAATGTTCACCCACAAAGTTGCTCTGTATTTATGTTTAATGTTCACCTACAAAGTACACAGTTGCTCTGTATTTATGTTCAATTTTCACCTACAAAGTTGCTCGGTATTTATGTTCAATGTTCACCAACAAAGTACAAAGTTGCTCTGTAATTATGTTCAATGTTCATCTACAAAGTATAAAATTGCTTTGTATTTATGTTCAATGTTCATCTACAAAGTATAAAATTGCTCTGTATTTATGTTCAATGTTCACCTACAATGTTGCTCAGTATTTATGTTCAATGTTCACCAACAAAGTACAAAGTTGCTCTGTATTTATGTTGTATGTTCACCTACATAGTACAAAGTTGCTCTGTATTTCACATATATATATATGTATATATATATACACAGTTAGTGTTCACCCGTCAAGTTATAGGATGTTTTGTATATTTTCACCCATGAAGTTTAAAGTTGTTTTGTATTTAATGTTTAACACAATAAATGCTCACCTGTTTAGTACAAAGTTGTTTTTTATTTAAAGTTTACCACAACATGTGTTCACTCTATTCATTTTTATACTAACCTTAGGTAAATCTGTCCTCTTGTCTCGCCACGATAGGAATGTTAAGTGGAATAGTGACTTTTGTCTGAAAGGTCTTAGATGATGAGTTATCGTTGCATATAAACTGGCAGGGAATGATGTACGGTGGACAGGCCTAGGCATGACTCTGTGTCTACAAGAAACAATGGGAAATGACACTCCTTTGGAGACAAGCTGTTGTAGAAATGATAATAGTAAAAATTTACTTTAGATTATGTTTATAGTCTATAAGAGCAGTGTTTAAACTTTTCAGAGCTAAGAAATAATGATCTTAACTATAAGCACAAAATCTATTGGGCTTAGGCTGTTTGATCAAGATATGTGCTTTTTGCTACAGAGTAACTTGCCTTTTTTACCATTGCATGAAGTCATAGCAAATGTAGCTTAGGCAGAAAAATGTGCCGCCAGTCTGGGACACGAACATAGGACTGTTCACTAACAGGGCGATTGCTCTACCAACTGACCTAACCCAACTGCCTTCACATTCGTTTCTAATCACTCAACTATATATAACTTGAAATTCGTCTTTGAGATTCCTCAGACCATATAAAATTATGCTCTACATCAAACTTACTAGCACTTCTCAAGCACTTGTACCATAATTACTATGGGTCATTTCATTGGGTGCCATTGTAAGTTAAGGAGAAAAATCTGCAGCCAGTCCAGGACTCTAACCTAAGACCCTTCGCTAAAAATGCAAATGCTCTACCAACTGAGGATGGCTATCACATTCTCTCAATATCAACAAGCCTCACAGATACCTCACTGATTTCGTATTAGCTATAAATGTAAGGGTTATACCACAGTATCTCTGGCCTTAAGTATATATTATGGTATCATGTAGCCCTTGGTTATAACAAAGTATCTTGAGGCCCTTGCTTATATATAAGGATTGTAATGAAATATCTCGAGGCACTTGGATATAAGGGCTGTAATGACATAGTTTGTGACCCATGATTAAAAGCGCTATAACAAAGTATCTCGAGGCCCTTGGTTATTAAGGCTGTAGAGAAATATCTTGCGAACCATGGTTATAAGGACTAAAACAAAGTATCTCGAAGCCCATGGTTAAAAGGACTGTAATGAAATATTTGTGACCTATGGTTAAAAACGCTATATTAAAGTATCTTGAGGCCCTTGCTTAAAAGGACTGTAATGAAATATCTTGTGACCTATGGTTAAAAACGCTATATTAAAGTATCTTGAGGCCCTTAGTTATTAAGGCTGTTGTAAAATATCTTGCGAACCATAGTTTTAAGGACTATAACAAAGTATCTTGAGGCCCTTGGTTATAAGGACTGTAATGAAATTTCTTGTGACCCTTGGTTATAAGGGCTATAAACAAAGTATCTCAGAGTTTTTTTATTAATTGTGGCAGCAAAGTCCTCAATCCAAATTATGGAAGCAATCACAATTATCCTCTTATCTTTAGTAGAATCTTCACTACTAAGGGTTTATTTGTTGACTGGTTTAACCATGGATTTACTATTAAATGATGAAACATACATGTGTTAGGAATACTTTGAACTGCTTTAAAAAACATAAAAATAAAAAAAAAAGTTTCAATATCAAATACAAGTTCTCTGAATGAAAGGGTTAATAAATGAAGTGAGAACATGACTTTATACCTGTAACACGTTAACACATTAGTCCATGATAATAAAACTTTTTAGGTACAAACAACAACAAACATTCCAGGTATCTCATTGGCCACATTTCAGACAGACATGTTAAAGCATATAAAAATATTATATAAGGTATTTATCTTTGTTAGGGAAAAAATCACAGGGAAAGATGGATCACAGGGAAAGTTGGCTTTTCAGCTTTTGCTGTCTAATGGAAAGAAAGCCCTGATTCAGAAATCTCACTGCTGATTGCCATAACAAAGTATACCTTGGAAAAATTCACAGCATTGAGCGGGATTCGAACCCTGACCAAAGGAGTTAAAAGCCATTATCATAACCACTACGCTGAAGTGTCAACTCCCTAACACAGTTGTTAGGTATTGCTTAAATACACAGAAGCACACAAAACTAGGCATAATGAGGGATGGATGATGCTGGTAACAATAATGAACTCCAATTTCAGAGCAAAAGTAACTTTGGCACTGTGGTCTCATCTGAAACTGAATACTAACTATGACCATCTGCTGTAATGGTTTTATAACCTCTCATCTTCAGAAGATCTGCAGTGGTCCATTCAATCATCATCATAAACTAGAACCTATCAGGCCTGACAATCAAAATTCAGAACATTTTGTCATGGTGAGCCCATTACATAATTCAGCCATTAGCGCTTAGCCTGCACAGTACAAATTGGTCAGGCTTGGTCAGGCTTGGTCAGATATTGTAGACCCAGGTTGGCCAGATACTATGGGATGTATCTGGTCAGGATCTGAACTATTTGCTGCAGGTCTCTCAAATGTGATATCACCTATATCATGGAACTGTTTGATTTAATTGGGTTTCATTCACACAGGCTAGCTATGGGTTAATTTCTTTAATCATAATGTTTATCACTAAGACTAGCTATGGCCACATTGTGTGATGGGGCTACCCTTGAATGGAGAGCTGGAACATTGTACAGGAGCAGATGGTAAAATGGCTGGTCCACAGGGTGGTGTCATTATGTTGTGGAGTTTAAGCTTTATTATGTTTCATAAGAGTTTTGTTTCAAAGACAAAATGGGATTTTTTGTGTGTAATATTTATTGGGGTCTTTTTTTTTTTTAATTTTGACGTAGGAGAAAACATTAACTTGACCATGTTAATGTTAAACTATAATTTTTTAAACTTTTCTTTGACTCTTTATTAGAAAAAATGCAAGTCCAAATCAAACATTGGCCATCAGTGTAGCTCCTGACCAAACAGCTGCTGAACATGTTACACACTATTATTTGCTGCTTTGTCTTTATAGATGTAGTTACATATCGCATATGTTGTTAGAAGTTCTATGAATTAGTTTGGGTTATAAATGTGAGCATATAATTGGAGTATACCAAAAAACAACTTGATTTTTATCAAAAATTTATCTTATTTTGTAGTGTTTCAAGAGTATGCAATCATAAAGGATAACAGTTATACAGACATAAACATGTAGATGGAAAGTATGTATGAGAGATAGAACAATGTAAATATGGAAAGGGAAAATTAGAAAGAGAGGTAGAGAAGGATATATGGACAGATAGACAGGAAAAAAAGTGTGGAGACAAAAGTTGGTAATGAAACTGTAAGATAGACAAGAGAGAGAGGGAGAGACAGAGAAAGTACAAAATGCAAAGGAAGAATAAAAGAAAGCAGCTGGAGAAGAGCTTTAGAAGGGTAGAACAAGAAGGTGTGGAGGGAAATATGGTAATGTAATAGTAAGATAAAGAAATGGCTGACTTGTGAGGAGGGAAAGAATCAAAAATGCAAAGGAAGAATGAAAGAAAGTTGATGGAGACAATAACTATAGAAGGGTTGGCTACATAAATTTTGCTCTCATCTGGCAGATCAAAGGGGCCACTGCACGACAGAGGGATGATGGATGGATGCTGGGTATCTGGGTACACAGTCATGTAGCAATATTTCAAAATGATAACAGCTAATTGTCAACTATAAAAACTGGTTTATGAATCTCAGGCTATACTTGGCTCTTGTATGGATCTTGTGTGACCTTATGGCTTCCCCCTGCATTTTATGTTAAGGTTCAGTAAATCGGTCTGGATAGCTGGAACAATGAGTTGGAAGGGAGATAGCAGATAGTGGCTTTGGACCAGATACTTGCAGTTATAGATCATGATGATGATGATGATGAAGATGACGATGATGATGATGAAGACGATGATGCAGAGGAGGAGAAGGATGTGGAAAAAGATGATGCTGCTGCTGCTGCTGATGATGATGATGATAATGATGAAGAGGAGGAGGAGGAGGAGAAGGATTGTTTATATTGATAATGGTGTAGAAGATTATGATAATCACGGTATAGTTATGTCACTGCTTTCTATAGCAACAGATGTGATAAGGATGACTAAGAAAAATGTTTTTCTTTTAAAATGGTTAAAGGTGGTATCAAACAGTTATATCTAACAGCATCTTACTCCTGTTTGTGGAGATATTGGAACAAAAAATCTACCCATATGCATAATTTAGTCTCGGTGAATATGATTTTAAACACTGTCTAATTTGTAAAATGTTAACTAATTATGAAAAAAAAGCACTAAATGTTCGTCTTTCCAAAGATTACCAGGATGGAGATTTCCTCTAAAAATAGACATTGATATCGCAGTCATTTAGAGTACAATCCTTAAAGAATGAAGAATACAAAGTTTATGGTTGTTGGTTTACAATTGCACCCACAATGATGACATCACATTATCTCAAAAATAAGTGAACAATTAGATTTGTCATGTCAGTTTAAAGAAAGCTTTTTATGCAGATTCGGCAGAGATGAACATTCTTTTTTTGTGTTATTGAGATAGCACATGTATGCTACGTTCTGCACAAAGATCTAGGGCAACATGAAGCAGTACCTTTTGAGGTAACAATAACCGGTTGGGTGATTTGAGAAATATGTTCAAATCTGGGATACCATCATTGACCTGCTGTAAGAATGATCATTTCTATCTTAACATTTAAGGCAAGACTTGGTTAGCTTAATGGTTTCCAGATGGTTTTAAGTTTTTTTTGTGTGTGTGTTTTTTTTATGTTAAGACTCAACAATTACCACAAATTACACCAATAAAACAAACCTAACCTACATTAAACTTGCGTTAAAAAAAACAACAGCATCATGCTAATATTTATTGCACATAGTATTGTTGTTTCGCTACATTTCCGCCCATTAAATTCTTATCAATATGGTGCCCTGGGTGCTAGCCAATCATTGAAGTTGTGCTTGAACTCTGTAGCCTGTATAGAGGCAGTCTGGGCCTTGACTAATTGATTATTAATTGGTCGTTTCTTTTCTCTGTACAAAACTATATTTATCAATTTCATACTTCCCTATCAAATATTTTACTGGCTTATCAAGATAATATATCTGCAATTTCGTGAGAAGAGCAAAGAATTCTCGAGACATATACTCTTTGATGCATAGCATTGCTTGCACTACTTTTGAAAATTGCTCGTAGATGAAAATTGATGGATTATGATTGGGCTCAAAAAGTGATGAACAGTCGGCAGATAGTCTGGGATAGTTAATTAGGCAACGTTTAGAGGCATACACAATTATTGAAGACAAGCTTATGTTTTCAACTATGTCTCTCATTGACTTTTATTGCTTGTCTGTGTGTGGGTTGTAAACTTCTGGTTGTTCTAAGGACTTCTAGAAGGGTGGGATGAGAATGTTGAAAGGCTTTACTTTTTCATAGTTTTTCATTATTCAATAACTTTAAATATATATTTAGAGTATTTTTGACATTACTAAGGGTTTAAATTTTTTTTAAATTTTATTAGAATGTTCAATTTGCTTTTTGAAACAAAAGCATTTTTCTCCATAAAACTTGTATTTATAAGTGGGTTAATGTTAAATATCTTTGTTGAAAGTTCCTTTACCAGTTTTGTGTGTTTAATGACTGATAATGCAGTCTGTAACAACTTGCAGTTAATGCTAATTATCTCAGTGTTATAGGATTGATAACTTCGAGATACTCTGAAACTAAAAATGTCCAAAGAAAAAAACAGTCTTTAGCATTCGGCCATAATTGTATACAATTTCAACCATTTTCTTACATGGAATCAAGTGTGGTCCCTCTTCGTGATAGTGTTGGTATAAAACACTTAAGTGTTACTTATGTATTACTATTACTATTATTACTTTTACTGTTTCATTTAAGGCTGCCTGGGATAAATGCATGCAAAGAATATTAAAAAAATAATTTACACAAATATTGCACATAAATATAAGTACATTCCAGTACGTAGTATCGAGGAACAAACATTTTCTGCAACACTGTCTGATGCCACTATATGGACTAGGAACATACAAATGTAATGGACGGGGCGCCCGTGGTGTAGTGGTAGAGTCGTCGATTTGTAACTCCTCTGACTGCTTGGCCTCTCATCGCATTGATTTGAGTCCTGTTTGGGGTGAAGGACTTAATGTGTGAAGTTCTTCCAGCTGACTTGTGGTGCGCCGGTGGTTCTACCCAGGCATGTGTTTGGTGTCTTCCTCTGCCAAAAAAGCTGGACGTTATTGAAATGATCAAAACTGGTCCCTGCGATGTATTTCAAAAACAAAACAAACAAATGCACAAGTTAATGTCAAAAGTGCTCTTCAGTTTATTAAAGTACTTAAATAGTTCATATGTGGTGAATGGCAGAACAGTCTATGAAAGTCTATAAACTTAAACATTCATCGAAATTTAGATTAATAAATTCATATAAGAGAGAACAGCACTTATTCAACACTTTAATGACAACAAAACTTAGAAACGAAAGTTAGGGAGCCTTTTAACCAGGAAGCAGGTAGCACTTTTAATTGCTCATGCTACATGTGGCAGTAAATATTTATGCCATTTCCTTGTCACTAAAGCTGAGCACCTTTGTCAAAAGTATGAATACATTCATCATATACGACGGAAAATACAATTTTACATTTTTAGGCCTTGTCTTTAATACCATGAAACCAGAAAAAACAACATAATTTAAAATTTTACTAAATACATAAAAAAATAAACTTGTGATAAAAAAGAAGTCAAAATATATATGTAACTGATGAATTTAGAAATGAGATTCCTAAAATTTTAATATAAGCGAAAGATCTGTTGTTTCTTGGTGTTGTCTCTTTTTTTTATTATTGTACTTCTGCTTCTAAAAGTCTGCATCTACTTTTGCTGCTGCTGCTGCTGCTACTTCTAAAATTTTATTTACATTTGCCCAGTACTTTGAAATGAACTTTTCTTTCCTTTGTTAATTTTTTTCTCAATAATAAACTAATAAAACAATCCTTTTTTCATATAAATATTTTTATTGCCATTTGATTTAAACTATATTTGCAATAAGAAAAGAAAATTGTCAATTTCAATAGAACTTATTGAGTAATCATATTTTTAATTTCTGTTATTTTTACTCTATAAGATTCTTTGTTGACTACATTATGGTGAAATAACAGCTCTTTGAACCTTTGTAGTCGTGAAATACCTCAATACTTCTGGTAGGTTTGCAATAATGAAGCTTCCCTTGATAATGT
Source organism: Sinonovacula constricta (assembly GCA_007844125.1). Lineage (NCBI taxonomy): Eukaryota > Metazoa > Mollusca > Bivalvia > Cardiida > Solecurtidae > Sinonovacula > Sinonovacula constricta. The sequence goes on from CM017565.1 coordinate 20,579,099, forward strand.
GTCATACAATTGTAGTTGAATTATAGGAGAAGTGACATTATACTGAATCTCATTATTATTTCTACTCATTAAACATGATGCCATTAAAACACTTAACCCCTATCCTGCCTCAGCAGTAAGAAACCCATTCCAAATTCTAAGGGATTTGCTTATAACTTTATGCGTAAGTAACGAAACATATTAACTGACATACACCAATAAATAGTATCGATACATTACAATAGAATCAGCACTCAGTGGGGACAGGTTGATCAGAATCTACACTAATTGCTAAAGCCTAATCAATTTGTGCTTTGTTATGAATTAATTATTTGCCATTTATAAGGAAAAAAACAACTTATCCTGTCTGTAAATAGTGCAGGTTTCATGTGTGGGAGAGTTAGATATACAATCCTGAGCTGTGCTGTTTTCTGTTGTGTCTGTCGGTATATTTTGTTGTCTTTGCATGCAGTTGTTAGTGTAACATAACTAACAATTAGTATTGGTTATTATCAGACAGCAGAATAAGGCCTGTATACTTAATATGAAAGAATTTTCCTCAAAATAAGATTTTCCGGATGGAAGATGGCTGTTATTTGATGACGTTTTCCCAGGGGAGTTTAGTAGATGGGGAAACTGATGGATTAACGTCAGCATTGTGAAATGCATATAATTTAGTTGAAAGTTAGGTATATATGTTGATTTCCCGCATTTTACTTTAATGCATGTGTAAGTAGTATTAACTGGAGAATTATTCTTGTTGCAGTTACAAATAAAGAAAGATTTATATGTTTGACATACATACCTAGGTATATAGAGAAATGGCACTGGTTAGTTTATTATATTATACAGCCAGCATGCAGTTTAGGAACATATATATAGTGAACCATAAAAATAATGATCATTAAGTTGTCACAAGAGAGAAAAAGGTGGATTTTACACCTTGCAATCTCACTTGATACCTCAATGTGCTAAATAACAAGTATAGATAAAGAGGATCTGAATCAAGTTGTCTTTTAATACAAACCTTTATAAAATAAGTTCCAGAAAAGTAATAGTAAGTGAGCCTATGACTAACTTACTATCACTGTTCCTGGACAAGTTTTATATATGTTTGTATTAAATGTTGAGTGCCAGATTCTTTTTATCACATCATTTAAGTTGCCAGTATACGATTTTACAAAATTTTAGCAACAATACATGGTGAAACAGTTAACCCACACCAAAACGCTTGCTTGCAACAAGCTCGTCACAAGTTTGCGACAAGTTTGCGCAAGCTTGCCGCAATCTTAATAAGATTGCAATTCTTAAATATTATGGTCGCGGATGCGAGCACGCTCGCTTGCATAGAAATTAAGGTTGCGGTTAGGTTTTGTTCGCACACTTCTCGCAATCTTAAATACCATTAAGATTGCGAGAAGCTTGCGGTCTTGCAAGCTTGCAATCTTATATTCCACTGAAGATTGCAAGAAGCTTGCGATCTTGCAAGCTTAAAACTAATTATTATTAGAATTGTAGATAGGTTGTGGACTTGCAAGCATAAAATTATTCCAAGACATTAAGAAATTTATTTTGTATTTCTTTAAAGAAATAACATTTGAAAGAGAACTTGACCAGCATGACCAGTTCCACTTGCAGATATACAGCAAGAAAGCTATGATGGCCCTGTATCGCTCACCTGAGGACACTGGCTTTAAAATTTAATCACAAGACTAAATGTTCACAACTGTGCCTTGGATTCTAGTGATTACAAGTTATGTTGAAGCAAATCTTTGCCTACAGTTACACATCCAGATTTATTGCAAACAAAGATTCTGGTCAAGTTCTGTGAAGATTAGGCCCCCAAAAAAGTCTTTGAATGTGTTCTCAAGGTTTTTATAGATCTGACCAAGTCACCTACTATTTGACCATGTGACCTATTTATTAACTCATCCAAGATTTCATACAGACAAACATTTAATGACATTCTGACCACCAGTGTTGGTTAAGATTGGATCAAAACGGTAGCCTTTAAAGTGTTTACGAGCAAATTGTTAATGCAGCTAGATGGACAGTTGGTTGAAAAAAGCTTACCAGAATGTGACATAAAAAAGCTCTAAATACTAACTGCCAATTTTTTTAAAATTTTATTTTGTCATTATTTATTATTAAACAGAAATCACACAACCCTATACAAAACAGTCCCAGATTTACTCTCCCTAGAAAGTAATTTGGTAATGATACCTTACTCCCATCTTGAGTTTTTTATAGAAAATCCAAAAATATATTTAATAACTTGACAACAATTGATCCCTAAAGCAATTCCAAACATATTCTTCCCATGAGATAATTAGTTAACTACTTAATCTGATTAATCCTCAAAAAAAAATAAGATAATGAACATAAACAAAATAAAATGTATTTAGTAACAGTGACTCAGTCCTTCAAACTAATTGACAACAAAATCAATCCCATACTTTGGCATCCCATAAACAAGTTAACTTTCAAATTTGATATCTATCTAAATCCTGAGTAGACATGGAAAGCAAACTGCTGTTATGAGTTACAGTGACCTTGATCTGACTGATCACAAAAGCAATTTTAAGTTATGTTATCATTAAAGACAGCTACAAAAGATTTGGTAATAATAGCTCAGTACAATATTTATTTTTTTGATCTCATTCCAAAGATGTCAGTTTTTTAATAACTTTTTGTTGTTGTCTTTCGAAAACCTGGTCAAGTAGATTTACAGTCTAATATCTAATATGACAACAAAATAACAGAACAGACAGTAGAGTATCATGTTAAAACCACTCTTACTTTATTGGGAATGTGAATAAACACCATTTAATAATAAAAGTTTAAAAGTCGCTTTTATGGTGTTTTAGTAAAAGTCAATCGTAACTTTCGGAAAATAACCGAAGAAATCGCCGAGCGGTCCCGATTTACAATAGCACATGCGCAGTCTACACTTCCGGCCGCGCCAATTTTCAACGAAATGAAAAAAATGTGATGAAAAAGATGAAAAAAAATGACTTTCCTTCACTGGACTACTAAGCAGAGGTGAGACATTGATCTACTTAAACAAGTATAAGAAGCACCACATTTTAAATCAGGTTTTCTGAACGTAGTAAGTTTAGTACATTAACGGTTTAGAATGCAAATTTAACGTGTTAAATATTTTCGCCATTTTTTTCAGTTCCGACATTTCACCTTAGTTTTTTCTTATCACAAACGTTTTCTGAAACCGTTGAGTTTTCCATAAACACGTGTTTTCTACTGTATATTTAATTTATGCTTCAGTTAGATTTGATACGGTTCTGACAAGTTTAAACGTAAGACATTTTTGTATTATTGTTTATTTTAGAGTGACCTTATTAACGGTAATATCCAGTTACCGGACATTCACATTACACATGGATACATAGCATACTATAGGAATAAAGGCACATAAAACGGTTACAAGTGGCTACACAATATTTTTTGTTGTTGATTACATTGTTGTATTAAGAAAATAAATTTAGGTCACCGGTAATAGAGATATCCAAGATAACTTGTACATGATGATTGAACACATACATAACTGTGTTTGCTAGTATGGCATTGCCACTCATGTAAAGTATTTTATTTTCTGTAATAGTTTGAAACAGCCAGATGCAAGTGAACAAAAAAAGAATCGGAGATGCAGACGGATGTCAATAAGGAGGTCAGTGAAGAGCAACGCATGGATGACAGACAAAAGGTACTGAGATAACTATGTAACATTTTGACCATTTGTACCAGTTCTTGTATTAATGCATTAGCTACCTTTTAGCACTACCATGTTTATTATTAATTGCATGGCACAGCTGTTGGTACATGAAGATGTCATTTTTTAGAAATCATATGTTGTTTTGATTTTGTTTGATTTTTTGTTACATCGCACGGACACATTTATGGCCATATTGGCGACGTCCAGCTAATTATTGGTGGAGGAAAACCTCCCTACATGGAAGTTCTCACCCCGACTAGGACTCGAACCCATGCGGTGAGGGGCTGAGGAGCTTCAAGTCAGCGATTCTAACTGCTCAGCCATGGGCGCCCCTGTTTTGATTGCAATATTATAATATTAAAATTAGTTGGTATAATTTAAATTTAAATATCCTTTGTTCTCTGTATTCACTTACATTAATAAAAAAATAATCTTGCTGTAATAATCATACATTTTGAATTAACTGGCTTTTTATTTATCTGTGTGTTTATGGTTGGCCTGGTGTCAGGATAATATGACTGGATGTGGTATCATGTTATTTGTTCATGGCATGCTATACACAGTGAAGGCAGCACTATATCTGCTTCAAGTGAACACCGTCTCCAGATAACTGAAATACCAGTATTACTGTTGGTGGCTCAATAAACCTAATAAACAATCAAACCACCAACAATTTATTTGAAGACAGTGTTCAATTGAAGCCAATATAAAGCTGTTTTTACTGATTTTAGCATGCCATGAACACCTGGCATGATACACCCAGTCACATTATCCTGACATCTGACTGACTAGTCATAGATCTAGCTGTATATTTGCTTGAGTATTAGCAAGAGAGCAATAACACTACCATTTAACATGACTTTGGTATGTTGCAGCCCAGACTGAACCCAATGCCTCTAGTACCAGAAGCCGGCACTCTACGGATTGCACTACCAGGTCTGGTGTTTTACTTTTACCCCTTTGTGCATATTAATGCTTATAAAATAACCAAGATAGTATTTCGTTAACTTTTTAGTTAGTTCAGCATTTCTCAGCTGAGATTTTAAACATATAAAATATAGGGGTGCTTTTGCCTATAGTTCCTGTTATTTGTTGCTGTTTTCAAATTGCTGTTTTAAAGAATAGGCAAGTTTGCATCATGACCAAAGCTGTAAAAGTTTGTGTCAGCATCTAATTAGGTTTTTTGTTTGTTTCCTTGTTTTTTTTGTAAAATTTCCAATCTATTTCTTTCAATCTTTGAACACTTACTCTGCATCAAAATTTGACTAAAAAATCATTAGGTGCCTGTGTGGTACAAATAACACAAGACCCTTACATACTAAATAAATCTTTCATTGCTAAATAAAAAATCAGGTAATGAAAAAAAAATTTAAATAATGCAGAATGTTGGATTTTTTTTCTTTTTCAGACTTAATTGGAGAAAAAATACATTTGCTGTGCAGGTAAGAGGAAGGATGCAAGATTCCCTCAAGCTGAACTAGAGTTGTCATCTGAGAAATCAACAAGAACTGACTATGAACTGTTTTTGAACACAATACCTGTGGTACTATTTCTTGAGTGCATTGTATGTATTTTATTCTTAATGATAAATAAATTGATACTTAAGTTTGATTTAATCATTTAAAATCCTATTTGCTTGACCCCCGAAAATGGCTTGTCATGCTTTCTCTTATAAATAATTAGTGCTTAGCGAGCTATGGGTTAAGAATATAAATTAATTGATAAGCATCTTTTAGTTGTTTCCTTTAATAAATGACCACTTCTTCTTTGTGTTCTTTGCCATTGTCTTTAATTACAGTGGAATATATTTAGCATCTTTCTGTTGTGTTATTTTCCATGTAAATTTTTTGTTGCATCGGATTTTTAAGTGAAAACCACAAATGTTATCTAGTTATTTTATTTATGTCAATCTAGCCACAACCTTAGCCACTCAACGGATTTGATCAAGCAAAGAAAAAAAAACAACCCACAAGCTTGGGATGATAGCGCAAGCTTGCAAGCGCGCCAAACCGCACGCATGGGATAAGTGAGCAAGCGAGTCAAACCGCTCGCTTGGCATGATTGCGCAAGCTTGCAAGCGAGCAATCAAGCTCGTAAAGGTTCCTATCGCAACCTTGCAAGCTTGCCAAGCGTGCAAGCGAGCTTCTAAACGAGCCAAATCGCTCGCTTGGCATGGTTGCGCAAGCTTGCAAGCGAGCAATTAAGATCGTAATGGTTCCTATCGCAACCTTGCAAGCTTGCCAAGCGTGCAAGCGAGCTTTTAAGCGAGCCAAACCGCTCGCTTGGCATGATTGCGCAAGCTTGCAAGCGAGCAGTCAAGCGAGCAATCAAGATCGTAATGGTTCCTATCGCAACCTTGCAAGCTTAATTTTAAGATTGCGGCTTTCTTATCGCAAGCTTAAATAAGATTGCAACACGCTTGGTTGCAATCTTACCGCAATCTTGTCGCAATCTTGTCGCAAGCTTATTTAAGCTTGCGGTTTTGGTGTGGGTTGTATAAGATTATCTGCATTGTGATGTCTATGGCATCATCTACCACAACGTTGTATTAACAAAATATGTAATGGGGTGTATTGAATGGATAACAATGGGAATCATGGGATAAAAATTGATCTCTAAATTGAGTTCAAAAACATTCTTTGAATACATAAAACAAATGTTTTTTTCACGCTTTGCGTAATAAAAGCAATATGCTCACTGCATTTTATTCCTCAGGGGAAAAATCCACTCCTACTTCATCTAGTGTTATCTTTCAGATGAAACTGCATTTAGTAACATTGATATATCCTAATATATTTTATTCACATTTGAAATATGACAGCAGGGAACTTTATGGAAACTAATAGTTATCAAATAGTCTTGTTAAATGAACATACCAATGTTTTCAAGTATTTGGTTGACAGTCAATATTTTATAGAAACTAATAGCTACCAAGATAGGGCTATAAGTCCATGTTGTTAAATATTTGGTTGACAGTCAATATTTTTTATGGAAAATTATAGCTACCAAGATAGGTCCATAAGTCTTGTTCAGTGAATCAACCAATGTTGTAAGGTATTTGGTTGACAGTCAATATTTTATAGAAACTATTAACTACCAAGATAGAACCTTAAGTTGTGTTTAGTGAACATTCCAATGTTTTCAAGTATTTGGTTGACAGTCTATATTTTACTAATAGCTACTAAGATAGAACCATAAGTCTTGTTCAGTGAACATACCAATGTTTGTCAAGTAAGTGTTGGGTTGATAGTCAGTACTTTATAAAGAGTATGCCTGTATTCATACTTTTAATAAGCATCAACATCACATTGATCTGAAGCACAAGTTTCTTAATTTACCCTGCCGTAGGTCACAGACTGTAACGATGCACCAAAAACTAGGACCTTTTTCTCAGGCTTTAACCTATAGAATTAGCACTTGGTTATTAGCCTTGCTGTTTAGGGATGTGGGTCTGTAAAGATTAAGACAAATGTTTGCGTATTTGATGAATACGTCTCAGAAACCTGGTAATAATAGACCTCCGATCATTGCATTCAGTGGGGACAATTAAAGTTTGTTTAATGAGGTCGTGAGGGGGGGAGCGTTTGACTGCATTGTAGACAAATGGTTAATTCTGCTAGAAATAAATAAGTATTAAATGGGTCTCATTGTTATAAGGCATTTCGAGGGATGTGTTAGCATTTGAGCTCTTCGGTTTAAACATTTATGGTGTGGGTAATTAGAAAGTCTGTGACAAAGTGCAGGAAAGAGCATCTAAAGTAAAAAGTAAAAGGTACCAGTTAGGGTGTAAGTATTTAAGTATTTGCAGCAATTTGTTTGCTAAAAGGGGAGGAACACTTTGTTTCATTTGTAGAAAATAATAGATATTTTTAAGCTGTTTAGTAGCTAGGTATGTAAAACCACAATACAAGTGATTGATTTTACATCTGGCTGTCTATGGGGAAGACATGATCTTGGATTGTGAATAAAAAACAAAGAGACCACCATTTTGTTTAACCTTAGGATTTAAGAAAAAAATGCAAATAAGGTTATCAGCAGTAGGTTAAAACTAAAGAAATTAAAGTTTTTTATTTTGAAGGGGGTGAATTTTGATAGAAGAATTTGCAGCACATTCTATTTTTATGTTTACTGCACTAGAAAGTGGGTAAAGATAAGGTTTGCAGAAGAAAAGGGAATTACCGTTGTCGATCTTAAAAATTCCACTGTAGTCATAGAGATGACTTTTCATGTTTTTTAATAAGTTTTCAGATAATTTTCTCTTATCACTATTCATGCTTATTATATAATTACAAAGCAATTGGGCTTTTTTTGGAGTAATAGAGAACAAATGGCCAGCAAATAGGTTTAACTAGATCCTTTCCATTATGCTGAAACTAAAATTATTGAGATGTGTTTCATGTTCATGCAAATTACCGCATTTTTCTTGTTGAATGTAAAAAACTCAAACTGTACTAATTTTGGAGAGGTTATGAAAACAACACTTGCTGATATGTATGATGTTATTTGGGGGTACTTACTTGTTTTTAGCTTACCTGAGCACACAAAGTGCTCAAGAGGAGCTTTAGTGATACCACTTCGTTCGTCGTTCGTTGTCCACATTTTAGCTTGTGAACACACTAGAGGCAAAAGTTTTTAACCAATCTTCATTAAACTTGGTCAGAATGTTTGTCCGCATGAAATCTTGGACGAGTTCGTAACTGGGTTACGTGGGGTCAAAAAGTAGGTCACTAGATCAAATCTTAGAAAAATTTTGTGAACACACTAGAGGCCATATTTATAGGCCAATCTTCATCAAACTTGGTCAGAATGTTTGTATACATAAAATCTTGGATGAGTTCGTTAATGGGTCATTTTGGGTCAAAGAGTAGGTCACTAAGTCAAATTTTAGAAAAAGCTTGTGAACACACAAGAGACTCCATTTATGGCCCAATCTTCACCAAACTTATCAGAATGTTTGCCTGCTTGAAATCTTGGATGAGTTTATAACTGGATCACATGGGGTCTATAAGTAGGTCAGTAGGTCAAATCTTAGAAAAAGCTTGTGGAGACACTAGAGACCACATTCATAGCCTAATCTTCACCAAACTTGATCAGATTGTTTGTCTGCATCAAATCTTGGATGATTATATTATTGGGTCACGTCGGGTCAAAAAGTAGGTTTCATTTTAGAAAAACCTTGTGAAAACACCACACTGATGGCATAATCTTCACCAAACTTGGCCAGCATGTTTGCCAGTATGAAATCTTACATATGTTTTGAAGTGAGTGATGTAGATTCAGTAGGTTACTTGGTAAAATTCTAGAAAATGTTATCAACCCAATGGCCAATCTTCACCAAAATTTCCAAAGTAAATAACTCTTAATAACTTAATGCCAGATTTGAGCCTAATAAAAGCCTGTGTCATTAGGTGAGCGATTAAGGGCCATCATGACCCTCTTGTTTATGCTTTTTTTAGAGAAACCCCCCATATATAACCTGTATATGAAAGTTGTTATAAACTAGTTTTCCAATATTCTTAAAGGTAACTTACTAAAGGTGGTATCCGACAGTTTACCTATAGCAAATGCATGTAACAATATTTCCCCATGGTTTCCAGGAATTTATGCATAATTTCTGCATAAACTCATATTTTAGTCTAAATAAACAATTTTGAACACTATGTTGTAAGACAGTACACATTATGAAAAAAATCACTATAAATCTTCATTCTTTCCAAATCTATAAATAAACACTCTGATCTCTGCTATAACTAGATACCGACATCAGCGCGGATTTCCGGGATGACGATATAACATGAAGTAAGTTGTCACATGGTTTTCATAGTTTAAACAAAAAACATTTCCATAGTGTGGCTCAGATAGGAGATACCTGTTTGCAATGACAAGTGAAAATTCATGCTTCACTGTTCACACAGATCTAGGGCATCAACGAACATCATTTTGCAGGCACTTTTCAGGTAACAATGACTTATTTGGTTAATTGAGAATAGAAATTTTGATCCAAACTGTCAGATACCTCCTTTAACAATGAGTTTAACTGATAATTGTGTTTAAACATAGACTTTGGATTCTTAACATGTTATTTTCCAAAACAATTAAGATATCTAATTAAAAAGATATATAAGAATGTACATGTAAAAATGTACAAAAGCTATATGAAAGAAAGAGTCTGTGTTATGTTTTAGTTACTAAGTATTCATGATAATCTGATTTTAATTGTGTACATGTATAATTAGCAACATGATTAAAAAAAATAATCTACAACATTTTACAAGATATCCTGAACATTTATTGCTTATTCTTTGACATCGTAATCATTTACACGACTCATCAGTATCTACTTTCCCTTGAGAAATTTCAAATGCTTTATTTGTTTAATTATAAAAAAATCTACAATTAAAATATGTTTTTATTCATCTCTTGAAAATTTCTTATACATGTAGTTCAATGAAAAACCCTGAATAATAGTCCTCTCTTAACATCATCTTAATATTTTTGTACATTAGTTTTGCTCGACAAAGAATATCATATTTATGCACTATGCATTACTATTTTTTGTTTTGTTTTAAACTAATAAACATTGAATGATATTACCAACAAGCATTAATTAAGATAATGTTCTCAAACATGGATTTTCACCCACTTAGAGTAAGTGGAGTTAAGTCACAAATGACAATGAGGTATATTTTCAAGAAAAAAAAGATCTGAAAGGGAAATATAATTCCAATGTCATAATGCTACAAATTCAAGAATAAGCCTTTAGATGGATTGGGGTGTCCCAATTTATCATGTTGCATTGACAAATAGGGATTAGGATGTAATTTTCACGCTAATTTCCCAGCACTGGATTATAGGGCTTTTTGGATTTTGTCGGGGAGTCTCTTGAGTGCAGCCTGATGACTGTTGTATGCCAGTTGTTCCATTTCTTCTGTTTCTCATTAAGTTGTGTCACTATTGTCTGTCAGTCAGGGAAAGAGAAGGAAATCCTGTCAATGCAATGCTTTTGAAGTTCCTTCCAAAATGTATAGACCCTGAATGTGTTGCGGTACGCATGGCAGCCCTGGGTACTGAATGTCCGAGGTTCAATTTTCGGCCATTATCATAGTTTTGATATTGGTCAGACTATAGCTTTCTTGCTTATGCTCAGCATGTGAGGGCATTTTCACACCTGATTCATGTTGAGTGAGTTTCAGGATTGTGTTGCCCTGTCAAATGATAACATCATGCTATTACAGTGAAGGCCGCATTGCCTGCTTCTTATGAACACACTCTGCCGTTGTCTGCAGCAGAGCTGATAAGACATCAGTTAGCATTACGAAACCAGTTTAAATGCTAAGTAAATTTAACATCTGTGTATAATGGTATTGGTAAATAATAAAATTTGAGGGGTCCTTGTAGCATTATTTCCCTTAATTTAAAGAAACCTAAACTATGTCAGCTGGCACAGGAGTGAAGAAATACATATGCTTGTACTTCCTCCATAACTGGAGAGCTTGTAATTTGTACAGTAACCTCCCTTTATGTTGGATTGTGAGATACTTGTAATTTTGCCATAATTGGAGAGCTTGGAATTTGAACAGTAACCTCCCTTTATGTTGGATTGTAATATGTTTGTAATTCCTACGTAATTGGAGAGCTTGGAATTTGTACAGTAACCTCCCTTTATGTTGGATTGTGATATCTTGTTGAATAATAAGTTTTGCTCTCCCAAGATACTATTACTTCTCCTCGCAAAATAAATGATTTAATAGGAAAATAAGAAAACGTCCTATACAAATTACCGCAGATATACAACTTTGAATTATCACTAGACAAAGGCATGTAGAGTAAATATAAAAGTGACAAAAAAACAGAGATGAGACATAGCACACAAAAAGAAAAAACATCAGTTACCACCTTGGAATGGTCAGTGGAATGTGGAGCTTAAACCTGGTTTGTGGATAGCTCCAACCTCGCACTTCCTGAAGGTTTTTCTATCAAAACAAGTTTGAACTCTGCATGGTTCTAAGTTACTAAAACTCTCTAATCAAGTACATTTTTGTTTATTAGTTGGTGGAAATGACATATCATATTGTAGTGTTGTACTGGTATCTACCATTTTGTGCATGTTGGTAGTTAAGTGATTATATATACCTTGCAAGATGTGGAAATTGAATAGTTTTCACTTTATTTATTTTCCAATAATAATGGAAAATAATTTCTAATAAATAATTTCTATGAAGCAACAATTTGAAAATGATCTCCTGTGATGAATAGTGTTTTTTCTTTCTCTTTACATCAAAAAGAGAAAGATTCTAAAGGAAAAAAAAGTAGTTCCCTTTAAATTATTTCCTTTCTATTACATGTTAGAGAAAAAGTACAAAAGAGCCCAGTCAAAGTTTGTTTAAGATTTACTATATCATACCATTTTAAACCAAAGAAAATCTGTTTATTATATTAGTAAACATCAAGGGGATTTTCTAACTCATCTCCTTTTTCTTTAATGGAGTTTTAACTAAATATTCATACGGCCATTTTCAGTAAGTAACCCAATGATCAGTATTTTGTTCAAAGGTCAGGGTCACTGTGAGTTAAAATAGAATTTTGCTCCTTTAAATAACTTGATGAGGAAGGCAGGGGCTGATTTTAAGGTCAAAAGGGTCAAGGTCACTATAAATAAAAAATAGGTTTTATGTGATTGTTTGATGTTTTCCTGTTTCCCTTTATCTGGAAATTTAGAATAGTTTAAGCACATTTGCTTAAACTATTCCATCCAAATAAAGCACCAGGCTTTAGCAAAATGAACCATACCATGTCAAGTCTGGTATATATTTACTGTAAAAATAATAAGATTTTTTTTCCTTTTCTTTTCCCAAATATTTGAGAATATTTGAGAACACTAGAAGCTGTAAAATGCACATAACCTTCTGCAATAGCTCGGGTGGTAGAGTGTCGGCTTGCGGATCGGGAGGTTGTGGGTTCAAACCAAGGTCGGGTCAAACCAAAGACTTTAATGTTGGTACAATTGGGTCCCTCCTTACGCTCGGGGCTGAGGTACAGCATTACTGGTGTCAGTAAATGGACTGGTCGGGTTCAGTCCCTGGGCTCCTCATAAGTGGCCCTTTGCTATAATGATAGAAATGTCTGCACAGTATCAGCAAAAATGCCAGCAAATGCAATCCTAAAATGCACATAAAATTGTATTTTTGTGTTGAGATAAGAATAAGTTAAAGTGCTTAAGACCTTTTTAATAAAAGAAGAAAATTAGGAATATTTCTGATAAAAAAGTGTATGAAAAATACGTACCCACATGGGAGATGATCAATAATTTTATTTTATTTTGAAAATGATAATTTTGCAGTTAAGGAAATTGTTGAGGATCCCATCAAATTGTATTTTACTTTTCTGTATTGAAGAACGAAAAATCAGAACATGCCTATTGGCAGAAATGGAGAAAGTGTTGCAATGCGTCATATTGTATGTAAAAATTCTCTTGTACTGAGACACTGTCAACTGGTGTGAACATCAAGAGACGAAGAAACCCCTTAATGACAAGACAACTTGGATAAATCTTTGAAGGTATAACTCACAATTTGACATAGGTTTCGACACGACAAGATCTCATTGTCGTCGCCATGCTAGGTGGCCCTGTCAAGTGTGCATTAACAGTTTTCACTTGACAGACCCCCGTCACCTGAAACCATAGGAACGATGGTGATGGAAGCTGCCATATGACTGGTGCTCCACATACTTGTCAAGAAGGAACTGATTTCTGAACTGATCCTTTCCTTATGTCAAAGACCACTGTCTGAAATTGTTGACTTGCCAAATTGACATTATGAACCCTTACTTGGCTACAGTGAGAATTTACTCTTCATGTTAAACAGAGGAGGAACTTTGAACCAAAGCATGGCGACTGTCTTTGGCCGGACAGGTTCTGTTGAAGAATTGTTTTTATATTTTCAGCTTAGTTACCGTAAGTTTCTGTTTAAGAATTGTCAATACAATTGTCACACTAGTTTAACAGTTGTTCTTTTAAGAATTGTCAGTATATTTTCATCTTAGTTACAGTTTCTGTTGAGAAATTTTCAATGCATTTTCAACTTACTTATTGTTTCTATTTAAGGAATTGTCAGCTCACTTTCAACTGAGTTACCATTTTGTTAAAAGAATAGTCATTATAATTGTCAACTGAGTTTAACAGTTTCTTTTGACGAATTGTCAATACATTGTCACCTTAGTTACAGTTTCTGTTTTAGAATTGTCAATACATTTTCAACCCATTTACAGTTTCTGTTTGAGCATTTTCAATACATTTTCAACTTAGTTACAGTTTTTGTTTTAGAATTGTCTATACAGTGTCAACCTACCTACAGTTTCTGTTTTAGAATTGTCAATAAAGTGTCAACCTACCTACTGTTTCTTTTTAAGAATGGTCAATACATTTGCAACTGAGTAACAAGTAGCTTTACTTGTGTCTTAGGCCATATATTGGCAAATTTTTTCAGCAAAAATAAAGTTAAAAATTTGATATGAAATCTTATGTTGGTGGTCTTACAGTCTTTGTTACAAATTGATGAAACTTCAGTTTCATATGCTGTGCACATGTCCTTTTGAAATTAATTTATATCTTTTCTTATCTTAAAAAGCAATAGAATAAAGAAAAGCAGAACATATGTTTTTGACCTTGCTTTATGTTATTTGCTTGCAGATATGGTTGAACTTTAACGAAAGCAAGACTAAATCTTACCTCTGGTCCAACAATGTTGACAAAGAACCCCTAACATGGCTTCTCAGAAGTGTGATCTTGCACCACTTGCCCAGCAGGGGTAAAACTAAAACATAGCTTCTTTCTTTGGCTTTTAAACTTCTTAGAAAGTGTTAAAATGTTGGTCACTTACTGGCGCTGTACTTCTGCCTTGATCATATATTGCCATTTTTTATTTGCAAAAAAATGGAGTCAATTTAACGTCAGACTTGTGTATATGCCCCCTGTTATCCTTGTTGTTAAAAGTAGGCTTGATGCTATATGAACTGAAGCAAGATACTTTTAGCCTTTTACATAAATGTTTCTTGCACTTCTGGTACAAGAATTGTTGACACTTTTGTCTTAAGAGACATTTACATAAAGATGTCTTACTGACATACACTTAAAGGTGTGTCTCACATTTGCAGGTGCAACTATTTAGGTCAAGGTCATAATAAAGGTCATGTCCAATATACTTCCTTATAAGTGGCCTCTCGTGCTATAATTATATCTGTGTCTCATCTGTAATGTAATTTTTACAGGAACTTCATTTTACTGACATACACATAAAAGTATGTCTTAAATTTTCAAATGCAAAGATTTAGGTCAGAGTCATATTAAAGGTCATGTGTAAGGTACTTCCTTACATGGGGCTTCTTGTGCTATTGTTCTATCTGTGTCTCATCAATAGTCATTTCTTTAAAGGTATTTAATCAAACTTCATCTTGCTGATATACACATAAAGGTGTGTCTGACATTTGTTAGTGCAACTATTAAGGTCAAGATCATATTTAAGGTCATGTGTAAGGTAAGCGGCCTCTCATGCTGTTATTATATCTGTGTCTTAACTTTAATATCATTTTTACAGGTATTATCATGGTATGCACTTAAAGCTGAGTCTTGCATATCATTTATAAATGCAACCCTCATGGTCAAGGTTCTTTTTATCTCTTTACCCTCTGGAAACACAATTCAACTAACAAACATGAAACATAACTTTTCCTATAGGTGTTTCCAGCAAGTAAAGGGTTAAAGCTTTGGCATCTTAAGCAGGGTAGGGATATGTCTATTTCAGTGATATTTCTTCTTAAAAATAAGTTTTGTTTTTGTCTTTTGCAATGATACAAATATTTATTGCCACTTTCTTCCTTTAAGTAGTGGAAAAGTCTTGACTTGGGGTATTTGTCTTTATTTAGCTTATCAGCCAAGATTGGCAATTTAAACAGAAGAATTTATTTCCAACAATGGGTAACATTTTTGTTCAAAATGAAGTTTTAATTATGCTACATGCATGTATTTTTGTATAATGTGGTGATGGGGGATGTGGGGTGGGAGGGAACATTACCTTTCACTTCAACCAAGATTGATAGTAAAACAAAGTCTAGGTTTTTAACCCAGAAATATGTCATGGGCTCTTCCTCCACCTGCAAATATGAAAGTAATTGTGTCATTGTTGGAATATATACTGAACTACTTAAAGATGAACATTAATATTGTCTAATCAGTGGCTTTCAAGGACACAGACCATAAACTGCATATTTGTGGTTCAAACTTACAGGTGCATACATCTCATAGAGGTGGCATTAAATTAATTTTGTCAATGATATCTGGACAAAAAGTTTGCAAAATCAAGGTTATAAAAAAGAAAAATCAATTAAAATAATAGAAGTAACGACACAATAATAAATGTAATTCTTTTTTCATAAATGTTGCAGAAGACTCCATATATATTTAAGTTTCTTATCAGGTCATTGATTAAACTCTTTTTCTGATATTGTGATCTATTAGAATATGGCATAACTATAGCACAACTTTTAAGGAAAAATAGTTCTCAAGAATTGTTCTTTTTTATCGAAGAATGTAGTTCGCCCATCCAAACTGTATGCATACACTGATCAGACTCTATTTGTCTTAATCAACCAATCAGCAAACAGCATTTGTCTTACTTGATTTTAATATAGAGGAAAAATCACTGGAAATTACATTGCAGGGATGAAAAAACACAGAACTTGTAGATAATTGTATCTTTATATCTAGCTTAGACAGTTCATTATTTACCAACTAGGCAATATATCAAGGTTAAATAAATCAAGATTGCCCTGTATTCTTAATTATGTCCCACAAAAAAAAAATTCCCAAGACCTTTCTTACTTAATCCATCATTCTACGATATGAAAAGCTATAAATTTTTTATGCCTTGATAAATTAATATGAGAATATAGATATAAAATGAAGACCGACACTGTGAAAAGCTGATGTAACAATATGTCATTTTTGTATACACATATTATGATTTAAAATGACTTTGGCTTCACCTACATTTTTTAAATTTTATTTTTAGATGTTTTAAGATCATACCATAGTTTTTTTTATCTTGTCAATAGTAAACAGATGTTTTAACATGTTTGTATTTAGTTTTCAGTTTGGAATTAGTTAATCATTAGGTCTTCATCTTTTTTTTAGGTTTTTAAAGGTAAAAATTTGAAGTGTCTGCAGCAAGATACGTATAACATTAAATGGTGTTTGTGATAGTTGCAGGGCGCCCATTTTAATCTTGACCTGTCACACGATTTTAATTGCTCCAGGTACATTGTAGTTACTAAATGAGTACTCCTTCTACCCAAGAAATGTACTGTGGCAAGAGATCAGTAGGAGTTATAATAACTTGTTAAAGGAGTTAGAATAACTTGTTAATAATTTGAATAAAAATATCCAATTATACCTATTGTAAAATCAAAACAGTTAATGTTGTTTTATTTGTTTATTTTCAGGAAGATGTAAATTTGTTTACTTTGTTTTATTTTTTTAAGGTGATGTTGCTTGAACTGTTAATGTTGTATTGTTTGATTTCAATAAGATGTAACTTTGTTTGTATTTTGTTATATTTTATTTCATGGTGATGTAACTTTGAGGATGGGTAACTTGGATTGTTTATAATGTTTTATTTTATTTCATGGTGATGTTACTTTGTTTAAGGATGGGTAACTTGGACTGTTTATAATGTTTTATTTTATTTCATGGTGATGTTACTTTGTTTAAGGATGGGTAACTTGGACTGTTAATAATGTTTTATTTTATTTCATGGTGATGTTACTTTGTTTAAGGATGGGTAACTTGGACTGTTTATATTGTTTTATTTTATTTCAAGGTGATGTTACTTTGTTTAAGGATGGGTAACTTGGACTGTTTATATTGTTTTATTTTATTTCAAGGTGATGTTACTTTGTTTAAGGATGGGTAACTTGGACTGTTTATATTGTTTTATTTTATCGTAAAAATAAAAAATAATTTAGGTAGACGTAACTCCGCTATAACATCTTCCACAGTGCTGAAATTAGTTACACTAGTTGGTACTAAGTTTATATTTGATTTAACTCACTAATTATAAAACACACAACTGAATGAACACACAACTGATATCTTATAAAAACCTGTAAAGTGCCATTATTAAATAAACTAATCTATCATTCACCTACTATTGTTTGTTCACCTACTAACAATTGCTTACCTACGATTGTTTGTTCATCTGCTATCTATCGTTCGCCTACTATTGTTTGTTCACCTACTATCTATCATTCGCCTACTATTGTTTGTTCATCTATTATCTATCATTCACCTAGTATTGTTTGTTCACCTACTATCAATCGTTCGGCGCCGTATGACCTATAATGTGTCGGTGTGCCGTTAAACAACCCCCCCCCCCCCCCCCCCCCAAATACTATCAATCGTTCACCTACTATCAATCATTTACCTATTATTGTTTGTTCACCTAAGGTCAGTCGTTCACTACTATTGTTTATTCACCTACTATCAATCGTTCACCTACTATTGTTTGTTCATCTACTATCTATTGTTCACCTACTATTTGTTCATCTACTATCTATCGTTCACCTTCTATTGTTTGTTCACCTACTATCTATTGTTCACCTACTATTTGTTCATCTACTATCGTTCACCTATTATTGTTTATTCACCTACTATCTATCGTTCACCTATTATTGTTTGTTCATCTACTATCTATCGTTCACCTACTATTGTTTGTTCACCTACTATCTATTGTTCACCTATTATTGTTTGTTCATCTACTATCAATCGTTCACCTATTATTGTTTGTTCACCTACTATCTATCATTCACCTACTATTGTTTGTTCACCTACTATCTATTGTTCACCTACTATTGTTTGTTCACCTACTATCAATCGTTCACCTATTATTGTTTGTTCACCTACTATCTATCATTCACCTAGTATTGTTTGTTCACCTACTATCTATCATTCACCTAGTATTGTTTGTTCACCTACTATCTATCATTCACCTAGTATTGTTTGTTCACCTACTATTGTTTGTTCACCTACTATCAATCGTTTACCTACTATTGTTTGTTCACCTACTATCAATTGTTCACCTACTATTGTTTGTTCATCTACTATCAATCATTCACCTATTGTTTGTTCATCTACTATCTATCATTCACCTACTATTGTTTGTTCATCTACTATCTATCATTCACCTAGTATTGTTTGTTCACCTACTATCAATCGTTCACCTACTATCAATTGTTTACCTATTATTGTTTGTTCACCTACTATTGTAATACGTCCTTGTCTTAAAGTAATTTTACGTCCTTTCTTTGGAAACTATTGAAAATTCAAATGAGGGCATGGACAGTTGGGAGTCTTTGTTACTGTTAAGAATGGTTTTATATCCATGTTTATTGCTCAAAGCATTAATAATGGATTGTATATACCGGTAGACATTTGGTGTAGTCTGTATATGATGTTATAGGTAGTACAAGTTTTCAAAGATATGTGAAGACTGGCAGTATCTCATGATGCTGTAACCAATTCGGGTTGTTTACTACTGCCTGTGTATTGTTATATATATTTTTTTCAATATTTAATTTCTTATATGGGGTGGTGGGGACAGGGAGCGAGGCTGCTCTTTATATCTGTTGTTTCAAATAGAAGTAAAGGACAGAATGATAATAACCCAATTAACAGAGAGAAATCACAATTCCCTTCCCTCAACTTTTTTGTTGTTGAACTTTATTACTTGTTTTTCCTTGTTTCTTCCATCTTTTTTTTCTTTCTCACATTCTCTGTCACCATTTCTTACCTTTCCTTCAGTGTCACTTCATTCCTCACCTTTGGGCATCGCTATATTTTTTGCCCTTTGATAACTTATTTTCTTATTTTATAGAAACTACTATCTGTTTGATTATTAATAAATTTCATTATCCTGCTACAGTGAATCAAACAAACATAAAAGTCTTTTGCGATATCTCAATAAAGATGATAGGTTTTTTTATTTACTAACAATGATGTTCAAAGGTCAACTTAACACATGTTAGATACTTGTAGTAAGAGCAGACTCAGATAAAAAAACTGCCGTTTGGTGAGGGCTGAAGTGAAACCACGCTATTTACCTAAGACTGATTAATTTGTACTTAGCATAGAACCCTAAAAATGATATTAACCCTTAACCAGCATATCCATCTATGACAAATAGTGAAGATCTTGATCCTCCTGCTCCTGTTGAGTTGTCTGATCAGTGTTTATGCTATTTTATACTTAGTCTGTAAATCCATCTAGTTACCATGGCAACTAATTGTATACAAAGAAACAACAACATGCATTTTAGTATGAGCTATGAGCAAACATAGCAGAGTCAGGGTCAAGCATCCAAGAAAATGAGTGTGCATCACATTATAGCCCATATGGCTATATAATACACCACAGATTGACATTGATGGTGCCTGTGTGCTGTTTCTGTTTAATCATGCTAATAAACCATGGACCTGTGCCAATACCCAATGAATTGTGCTGGGTATTCAGTTCTATTTTACCATAACCAATAAATTGTACCGTATATAACAATAAATCGTGCTGGAACCCATTGAAATGTGCCAGGTTGGAACATGATGAATGCCCGTAAACTTGTCGTGGTAACTATTGTCATGTGATTTATTCCTTCATTTGGTCTTCTCAGTTTCAATCCCTAATCTTAATACAGGTGTGACAACAATGCATGGAAGTTCCCTCCCCTGTTCCTACTGCTGAACACTATCCAGCAAGTGGGAGGGATTCTTATTGTTCATTATAAAAATACTTCATGGGTAAAATATAAGTTTGAAAGATATCATTAGGTTATGACTGTCTCATTTTAGGTCAAGACATTTTAATGTTTTAAATTTGTTGTATGATTCATATAAATCTTTGAAAAGTAAGGTGTTTTTTATGTTTGAATTGTTGGACAAAGTCACATGTAGCATAGTAATATATAAAGACACATGTATAAAAGGGTATGGAAGTGATTTTTTTTAAAGACATTTATGATAAAAAAACCCAAAAGGATTTTGTTTTTATTTTAAAGTGATCTGGTTGGTATGATGGTAGTTTCAAGGATATGATGGTGAATGGTGATGGTGGTTGTGGTAATGGGGATAGTAGTAATAACACTAATAATAGTGGTAATGGTGTTGCTTTGGGGTGGTGTGGCTTGTGACGCCTTCCAGAGTTGTGAGAAAGCTGGATTTCTGAAGCACACAGAATTGACCCTGCATGACCTTGACTACAGTGGTCAGTTATTCATGCCTTGGAAGAAGTAGTTCCTATGCAGAACAAACATATATGTCAAAGAAGACTAGATGTATCAGTTGTGTGCAGGCATGCTTCAAATGTTAGCATTAGTATTGTTATCTGTTTAAATTGTTAATTCTTTATATTGCATAAGTCAGATACATGAAATGCAGATTTATGAATGAACAATGTCGCATACAAATATCAACCATTGACTAGAGGAAAGGGTGGAAACAGGGTGCTAGCTGTTATTAGAACACATGTTCCACTGATTATGCATTAGCTACTAGGCTGAGATATTGGTGATATCCTGTGTGGAGCTTCACTGCCATTGGTCATTTCTATTACCCCAGTCAGTCCTTTTGCCGACTGACCATTCCAAGGCAGTAACCTAGCTGGTTTTTCTTTTTGTGTGTTATGTCTTGTCTGTGTTTTTTTTTCACTTTTACATTAACCCTGTTGGCCTTTGTCTGGAGGTAGTTTAGATTTTAATATATGTGGTGATTCTTATAGGACTTTTTTCTTATTTACCTTTTCATTATCTCAGTCTAAAGTAACTGCAGGTGTTCGGAGAGGAATGGTGCACTCGGGATAAACTCAGTTTATTTTAGGTGAATCAAGTAGCCTGTATGTGCATTTATTTGATACCTTACTTAAGTTAAAATGCAAAATCATATTGAAAGTTTTGAATGTTTAATAAAATGGTTTCTATTACCATATATTAGTGACATGAATGTAACTTTTGATCCAATATATTATCTGTATTTTAGAAGTGGTGTTTATTTCGCAGCTGAAGACTTGCTGGCTTTCCATTTTCAAATGTGTTGTACAAATGAGTTACTACGAAATAATTTTGACCATTGTTGGCACACCTGTAATCGCATACTGGGTTAGTCTTATACCACCCAGTTGGTGCTTCTGAGCACTTTGATTATTATGATGATGATGATTGTGGTGGTGATGGTCAGAGAAGTTGTGGTAGAGGTGTTGATGGTGGTTGAGAATTTGATTATGGTTATTGAAAGAATCAATGGCTGATTGCAGTTGGATAAATTATGACAGAAGTAGTACTCTTGACATCATATAAGATTATATGTATGTATAAAGATCGTGTTTTAAATACGGAAGGTGTGACACCATAGAAAGTAAGGGCAAGCAGATGACAAAATGGCTTTGATTGATCAGCTCTGGTCTCTATGGACAACATGTTTGTCAAAATCTGTGTGAGAGATAAATAAGGACCCCTGGATAACCATAATGTCAGCTCCTCTCTCTCTGGGGTCTATCTATCTTCCACAGAATGTCAAAGATTTTTTTCTGATTTTTTACTTTTCTCTTTCCATTTTTCCCCCAATTCATGATGTTTGATACTGGAGATTAGAAACATGTAATTTCTTGTCCTGTATACATTTTCTTTCATCATTCTGTTGGTTTTTTTCCCTTTAAAAAGAGTTATGTCAGATGAATGTTTTGTATTAATTTGAGGTTGAAACAAGTGATGTTGGAATTTATGTTTTGAATTTCTTAAACTTAAAAAAAGAGATTTATTCATACAAATGATCTCTCTTTAAACTCTACAGGGATTCCTTTAGTATAGTTACATGTAGCTTTGCTTGCAGTAATTTAGTAATGGTTACATGTAGATATGTTTACAGTAGTATAGTAATAGTTGAATGTAGAAGACTTTGCAGTAATGTAGTAATGGTTACATGAAGAAGTGCTTGCAGTAATGGAGTAATTATTACACTTTGACAGGTTGAAGTAATGTAATAAGTTGCATGAAGAAATGTTTGCAGTAATGTTATAATGGTTACATTTAGACATGTTTGCTGTAATGTAGTAATGGTTACATTTAGACATGTTTGCAGTAATTTAGTTATAGTTACATGAATAAGTGTTTGCAGTAATGGAGTAATAGTTACATGTAGAAGTGTTTGCAGTAATGTAGTGATGGTTACATGTTAACATGTTAGCAGTAATGTAGTAAAGGTTACATGGAAGTGTTTGCAGTAATGTAGTAATGGTTACATATAAACATGTTTGCAGTGATGTAGTAATCATTACAAATAAACATGTTTACAGGGATATAGTAATGGTTACATGTAAACATGTTTGCACTGATGTAGTAATGGTTACATGTAAACATGTTTGTAGTAATGGTTACATGTAAATGTGTTTGCAGTAATATCGTAATGGTTACATGTAAACATGTTTGCAGTGATGTACTTATGGTTACATGTAAACGTGTTTTGCAGTAATGAAGTAATGGTAACATATAGAAGTGTTTGCAGTAAAGTAGTGATGGTTACCTGTAAATGTGTTTGCAGTAATGTAGTAATGGTTACATGTTAACATGTTTGCAGTGATGTAGTAATGGTTACATGTAAACATGTTTTGCAGTGATGTAGTAATGGTTACATGTAAACATTTTTGCAGTGATGTAGTAATGGTTACATGTTAACATGTTTGCAGTGATGTGGTAATGGTTACATGTAAAAGTGTTTGTAGTAATGGTCACAGATGGAAGTGTTTGCAGTAATGTAGTAATGGTTACATGTAAACATGTTTGCAGTTGTGTAGTAATGGTTACATATGGAAGTGTTTGCAGTAATGTAGTAATGGTTACATGCAAATGTGTTTGCAGTAATATAGTAATAGTTAGATGTTAAAATGTTTGCAGTGATGTAGTAATGGTTACATGTAAATGTGTTTGCAGTGATGTAGTAATGGTTACATGTAAATGTGTTTGCTGTAGTGTAGTAATGGTTACATGTAAATGTGTTTGCAGTGATGAGTTGATGGTCTAATACAGTAAGGAATACATTCAGAAGCGTCATCTAAAACATTATTATGGCATTTTGTTAAACTGTTAGTTGTTATGTAGTAATGGTTACATGTAAAAGCATTGGCCCACCATTGCACAGTTATGGTCATATTTGTTAGGTCCAGATTATTTTTGGTATCAGTAGACTCCCAGAGTGACAACTAGGTAAAACCTATTCCCTAAAGGTACAATGTTAAATGTAAGTCTGCTTGAAATCCCCCCTCATTAAAGTTCACGTCCCAACCAAAACTCAAACACACCACTATGCTTCTTTTTTATGCTGGATCATTGGAAAACATAAACCTTGGATATCTTTTTAATCATATTAAATAATATAATATAATACCATACCATAAATTTCAGATCCAAAGAAACAAGCCTTATTTTTCAACTAATTTGTGTTGATGACAAAAAATCTTATAAATATACCCCAGATATGAAGTATATGCTGGTTAAAGTCCTGTCTGATGGTTAGTGAGTCGGTCAGGTTGTCTATCTCTAGACAACTTTTGTTTGCACCAGTTGCAATAGCGTAAGTGGTAGATCATTAGCTTGCAGATCGAGAGGTCGCAGGTTCAAACCCTGGCTGGGTAAAATAAAAGACTTAAGTGTCGATAGAAGTGGCTTCCCTCCTAATGCTAGGGGCTAAAGGGACAACAGCATTACGCTGACTCGTCGGTGTCAGTAAAATGGACCGGCCAGGTTTAGTCCCTGGGCACCTAATAAGTGCCCCTATGCTATAATGATAGAAATGTCGCTGCACAGTATCGGCAAAAATGCCGGCAAATCCCCTCCCATTTGTTTGCCCCATTTTTGTCTGCTACTGTTGCTCAGATTTGTTTAAACATTTGCAGTACTGGTCAGCACCAAGCTTTGTTGTGTAGATCGTTGACACATTTTAGTCAGCACCAAGCCTTGTCGTGTATATTGTTGACATATACTGGTCAGCACCAAGCTTTGTTGTGTAGAATGTGGACATATGCTAGTCAGCACCAAGCCTTGTTGTGTATATTGTTGACATGTTCTGGTCAGCTCCTTGCCTAGTTGTGTATATTGTTGACATACACTGGTCAGCACCAAGCCTTGTTGTGTAAACTTTATTGTTGACATGTTCTGGTCAGCTCCATGCCTTGTTGTGTATATTGTTGACATGTACTGGTCAGCACCAAGCCTTGTTGTGTTAATTGTTGACATGTACTGGTCAGCACCAAGCCTTGTTGTGTAGATTTTTGACATGTACTGGTCAGCACCAAGCCTTGTTGTGTAGATTGTTGATATGTACTGGTCAGCACAAAGCCTTGTGTAGATTGTTGATATGCACTGGTCAGCACCAAGCCTTGTTGTTTTTATTGTTGACATATACTGGTCAGCACCAAGCCTTGTTGTGTAGATTGTTGACATGTACTGGTCAGCACCAAGCCTTGTTGTGTAGATTGTTGATATGTACTGGTCAGCACAAAGCCTTGTGTAGATTATTGACATGCACTGGTCAGCACCAAGCCTTGTTGTTTTTATTGTTGACATGTACTGGTCAGCACCAAGCCTTGTTGTGTAGATTGTTGATATGTACTGGTCAGCACAAAGCCTTGTGTAGATTGTTGACATGTACTGGTTAGCACCAAGCCTTGTGTAGATTGTTGACATGTACTGGTCAGCACCAAGCCTTGTTGTGTAGATTGTTAACATGTACTGGTCAGCACCAAGCCTTGTTGTGTAGATTGTTGATATGTACTGGTCAGCCCCAAGCCTTGTGGAGATTGTTGACATGCACTGGTCAGCACCAAGCCTTGTTGTTTTTATTGTTGACATGTACTGGTCAGCACCAAGCCTTGTTGTGTAGATTGTTAATATGTACTGGTCAGCACCAAGCCTTGTTGTGTAGATTGATGACATGCACTGATCAGCACCAAGCCTTGTTGTGTAGGTTGTTGACATGCACTGGTCAGCACCAAGCCTTGTGGACATTGTTGACATGCACTGGTCAGCACCAAGCCTTGTTGTGTAGATTGTTGACATGCACTGATCAGCACCAAG
Organism: Sinonovacula constricta; assembly: GCA_007844125.1. NCBI lineage: Eukaryota > Metazoa > Mollusca > Bivalvia > Cardiida > Solecurtidae > Sinonovacula > Sinonovacula constricta. Next base: position 20,604,971 of record CM017565.1, read on the forward strand.
CCTTGTTGTGTAGATTGATGACATGCACTGGTCAGCCCCAAGCCTTGTGTAGATTGTTGACATGCACTGATCAGCACCAAGCCTTGTTGTGTAGATTGATGACATGCACTGGTCAGCCCCAAGCCTTGTTGTGTAGATTGTTGACATGCATTGATCAGCACCAAGCCTTGTTGTGTAGATTGATGACATGCACTGGTCAGCCCCAAGCCTTGTTGTGTAGATTGTTGACATGCATTGATCAGCACCAAGCCTTGTGTAGATTGTTGACATGCACTGATCAGCACCAAGCCTTGTTGTGTAGATTGATGACATGCACTGGTCAGCCCCAAGCCTTGTTGTGTAGATTGTTGACATGCACTGATCAGCACCAAGCCTTGTTGTGTAGATTGTTGACATGCATTGATCAGCACCAAGCCTTGTGTAGATTGTTGACATGCACTGATCAGCACCAAGCCTTGTTGTGTAGATTGTTGACATGCATTGATCAGCACCAAGCCTTGTTGTGTAGATTGTTGACATGCACTGATCAGCACCAAGCCTTGTTGTGTAGATTGATGACATGCACTGACCAGCCCCAAGCCTTGTTGTGTAGATTGATGACATGCACTGGTCAGCCCCAAGCCTTGTTGTGTAGATTGTTGACATGCATTGATCAGCACCAAGCCTTGTGGTGTAGATTGTTGACATGTACTGATCAGCACCAAGCCTTGTTGTGTAGATTGTTGACATGCATTGATCAGCACCAAGCCTTGTGTAGATTGTTGACATGCATTGATCAGCACCAAGCCTTGTTGTGTAGATTGATGACATGCACTGATCAGCCCCAAGCCTTGTTGTGTAGATTGTTGACATGCATTGATCAGCACCAAGCCTTGTTGTATAGATTGTTGACATGTACTGATCAGCACCAAGCCTTGTTGTGTAGATTGTTAACATGCATTGATCAGCACCAAGCCTTGTTGTGTAGATTGTTGACATGCATTGATCAGCACCAAGCCTTGTTGTGTAGATTGATGACATGCATTGATCAGCACCAAGCCTTGTTGTATAGATTGTTGACATGTACTGATCAGCACCAAGCCTTGTTGTGTAGATTGTTAACATGCATTGATCAGCACCAAGCCTTGTTGTGTAGATTGTTGACATGCATTGATCAGCACCAAGCCTTGTTGTGTAGATTGATGACATGCACTGATCAGCCCCAAGCCTTGTTGTGTAGATTGTTGACATGCACTGATCAGCACCAAGCCTTGTGTAGATTGTTGACATGCACTGATCAGCACCGAGCCTTGTTGTATAGATTGTTGATATGTACTGGTCAGCACAAAGCCTTGTGTAGATTGTTGACATGCACTGGTCAGCACCAAGCCTTGTGTAGATTGTTGACATGTTCTGGGGGAACATGTGCTGCATAAACTTACATTGAAGTAAAAGGCTGCTTTTAGCATAACCTCATTTGTTAGACGGTACAAATAATGAAATATATTGCTTTTAATGTTCAATATTTCCAAATCTATAAATAAGCCTGAGGTGGAGTTAAGCTTAAAATAGTAATTGAATTCAAACCTGATTACCCAGATCATGTGGCATGATCTCAAAAGAAAGTGATCACAAGTTACAAATCACCATAATGAATTGATGATCATATTCATGTCAATGTTCAACTACCCCTAAACTCATGTAGGGGGCATCTGTGGCCGAGCAGTTAATGTTGGGACTTGTCACTTCTCAGCCCCTCACCACAACCGTTTGAGTCTCGTTGGGGCAAGAACTGTTATCTGGAAAGATCTCACAGCTGATCTGGGGTGTTCCACTGCAAACTTCTACCCAGCCTTCTGCATGGGGACTTCTTCCACCACTAATCAGCTGGATGTCGCCAACATGACATTAATTGTGTCTTCGATGTAACAAAAAGCAGAAAAACATACCTTCACCCTCTCACTCATAGTAAATGTATAGGTATTTAAAAATTCACTTGATTTTATTGACTTTCTTTGAAACAGTTTTTAAAGATTTTTCAACACATGCATTTTTGGCATATGATTATATAACCTAGATTAAACTAGTCTACAAATAAACCCTTAGTTGTGTTGATGCAGCTAAAGATAAAAGGAATAATTGTGAATACTTTACAAAGGCGTAAAATGGCATAGGCATGAGATAAAGGGTTAATCACATAACATAGCCCTTTCATTTATTGCACATATATATGATCTTTTATTTCATCCAACTTTGATTGATTTTCTTTGAAACGGTAGTAAGTATATTTTGAATAATGAATGTTCAGCATATAATTATAGATCCTAGGCAAAACCAACCAACAAATAAACCTTTAGTTGTGCAGATTCTGTGGATGATAAGAGTGATAATTGCAAAAAGGCATAACGTGGCATTTGCTTGAGTGAAAGGGATAATTATAATTGTTGATTATTTGTGATCATATAATGTGCTCTGTTGAATCATCATACACAGATAGACATTATGTTACTTTTTTGTATTTGTGGCATTGTACCATTTGTCCATGTATGTTCATTGCTGCATTATAACTCTGACAGCTTGGAATAAAACTTGATCAGGTTCAGAGCTGGGAACTGTCTGATCAAGATCTGCACCATAAGCTACAATATTTTATCATATGGTTCATAAGAAAATTATTTAGAACTATCTATTAACAAATGAAGTAGACTTACAGTTAATTCTTGCAGAGGTGTGCTGCCTACGGCTGAGCTTTTAGAGTTGCCAAATTGTAACGCCTCAGCCTCTCACCATTGGGTTGGAGTCCCGGTCACAGCGAGAACATTTGTACTGGAGAGGTTTTCCAGTCAACCTGCAGGGTGCCGATGGTTCAACTCAGAAATAAGTCTGGGGTCGTCATCCATCAATAATTAGTAGATGTCGCCAATAGGATCAATAGTTTTGTCAGTGTCAAAAAGAGAAATCTTGCAGAAATTTTAACTTGGGTTGTTATATATGGGCCATGCAGCCTAACTAAGGTTTAACATTCAATTTTCACAAATCAACAACATACTGATATATATTAAGCCATTTTAGGGAAAGGTGGAGTATTTTATGTTGAACTAGATTAAGGTGCTCATGATTTGGTTCTTTTTTTGTTCTCAAAGACTAAACTTTTTATCTAATAAATGAATAATTTTTATGGTATTGTAATCTTAATTAAATAAGTTATTTAAAATTGCAATGGTTATTGATAATCAATATTTCAGAATAATTGTCACTTGACAATCACTTATTTAAATGCTATCACATTTAGGGCAGCACTGTGCAATGTTTTGGTCAAACATTGGTTTTTAGATGACTGAGATAGTATTTTTTTACTGTACAACCAACAACATATTCAAACCAACAACATATTCAAACCAACCAACAACATATTCAAACCAACAACATATTCAAACCAACAACATATTCAAACATATTCAAACCAACAGCATATTCAAACCAACAACATATTCAAACCAACAACATATTCAAACCAGCAACATATTTAAACCAACAGCATATTCAAACATATTCAAATCAACAGCATATTCAAACCAACAACATATTCAAACCAACAACATATTCAAACCAACAGCATATTCAAACCAACAACATATTCAAACCAGCAACATATTCAAACCAACAACATATTCAAACATATTCAAACCAACAGCATATTCAAACCAACAACATATTCAAACCAGCAACATATTCAAACCAACAACATATTCAAACATATTCAAACCAACAACATATTCAAACCAACAACATAACTCAATAAGCAGGTTCTAGTCCCGGTCAGGGAAACAATTTTAATTCTGGGTTCCTTCTAGCTCACCTGTGGTGCATCAGTGGTTCTACCCAGATAATCTTCTGGGTCTCTTCTTGTAATTGCCTGAAGTTGTCATTATAATCATTTTTGTGCCATTCCGGCGTAACAAACAAAACCAAAAGTAAAAAAATTATATTTTATGAAAGTGTTCTTAGTTTCAAGGGAGACAACTATGTCAAGCTTAGTGAGCCTTGTCCTAGGAAGGGACCCCATCTATCCACATCAGCATTTACTGATGTGATGGAGACTTCAGTTCAAGAATTATTTAAATTAAGTATGAAATAATTTTAGACAGATTAAGAAAGAAGTTAAGCCAGATTAAGAAAAGAAACAAAGAAGAAATAATTTGTTTCTTTCTGTTGGATAGAAATAATAGAATTTATGATATATATATTCTGTTTAATCAAAAATACTTAGAGTTGATTGGTTAATGATTTTTTAAATACAGTAACTACTGATTTTTTTTATTGCATTTCTGTAATTTTGTCTCTTGTTTAGTCACTTTCTTGTATTTCTCATTCAGATTGTTTTTTCTTTGTTTTTAGTACATATACAAGTTTTGTAGAAGTTTTAAGAAATATCCATATCTACTATAATATAATATATTAATATATTAACCAGTACACATGGCAACATATAAAAATCTGATTTAAAATGACTTGACATTGCAAGAAAAAAGATTTTAGAAATTATTAATCTCGAATTGCTACATGCAGCAGTATAAAGTTTCTCTTTTTTTGCTTACGGTAAGAAAAGCAGATTTCAAATGATGAAATCTTATTTAAAACTATAATCCCATGTCACAAGTTATTAAATTAAAGATCGTAAAATACAATCTTAATTAATAAGAAGGAAAAGAGACAAAAAATGAGAAAATTGTATTATGAAAAAGCATGTGCAGCTTTTGACAGAAAGATATGCTGTATTTAATTACTTAAGGCTGATTATATAACTCGTCAGAAAAAATTTAGAAAATGAAAATAAGTGAACGTCACTGTTTCACAGCTTCTATAAATCAAGGATTATGGTCTGTTTTGCATGTTTTGTTTTAATAATACTGAATGTTAACTTAACGTGACACCTCTTAACGTTGACTCTAATTAAATTATCAACCTCAGTTTGACTGCTGATGTTAATCTTCAACGAAACACATCATGTTGTAGAAGCTAGAGTTAGCCCTTGCTATGCTTCTTCAATAAATAATAAACACAGAAGTAGGTAAGTTATTCACAAATGACTTTGTGCAAAGGTAACAAGATGTATTGTTGTAGACTTAGCAGGTAAGATTGACGATCATGATCTGACAAGTCCTAGTGGAAGCTGGCAGATCTAGATCTACACAGTCTACTTACGCTTGATCAACCCTTGCTTAGCAGGCTGAGTGAGAAGATATGGTGCTGTGCTGGAAAATATGTTCTTTTAATGAGTGATTTATTTTAATCTTTATCGACATCTGTGGAGAAGTAGATGGTGTTTTTTTTGTTGTTGTTATATTTGATGCTTGTATGGTTGTACTGTGTGGTATGGCATGCATTGTCAGTCTGTCCATCTGTCTGTCCCTTAGTAGTTTCTTGTGTGGATAACTCTGCCTTTTTTACTCATCAAGCTTCTATATAATTCCTGTTTTCCTGAAAGTGATGTTTTATGGTGCATTTATACTGTTATAAGTTGTAAAACTGTTATAACCCTTTAGCTCATGCATACGCCATTTTATGCCTTTGTAAAGCATTCACAATAATTCCTTTTATCTTTAGTGTATCAACTAACTAAAGGTTTATCTGTAGACTAGTTTAATCTAGGTTATATAATTATTTGCCAAAAATGCATGTGTATAAAAATATTCAAAACTGTTAAAAAGAAAATCAACAAAGCCAAATGAATTTTTCAAACCCTATAAATTTACTATGAATGAATGGGATAATATATTATGTCCCATATCATAGATTAGTATACTGAATGATATCCTAGTGGCAGTAGAAGTATATTCTACTTTTCCTGTCTAGTTATTTAATTCTCTAATTACTTTTTATGATTTGGTCAGTCTCTATGGGTATTGGCAGCACTGCTTAGCAATGGTGTTATAATAGCATAACTGCATATTTTAATGGCATGCTAGGACACCTGAGGAAGCACTATATCAGCTTCAAGAGAACACTGTTTCAAAATGACTGGAAAACTGTTAGTTCATTCAACAGCATTAATTTGCTGCTTTGTATAATTTATAAAATAGATGTCTGTCAGAAATTCAGTGCCTACCTATGGCAAAGAAGTTCAATCTTTTTTGCACCCAGGGACTTTTACATCAAGTTTGAGCCACTTAAAAAGCATTATTTCATGAGATGTACTTTATGGTAAAAAGCCATTTAAACCCATCCACAGCCTCTATGTCATACCTTACCGACAACAGACACGACAATAAACACAGTCTTGGTTAAAACATTATAAAGTATGGTAAAATGAAAGAAAAGAAACATAAACAATTGAGGATAGTCAACGACTGGGGTAAATCTGCTTCAAAAGAAGCACTGAGCAATACAAAGGTGACAAAAGCCAGACAGCTTGGCCAGGAAAAACAACATTTTCTGTTATTTATGAAGTGAATTTTCTCTCTTTTTTTCATTTTTTCCCACCTAACATTTACAGGTAAACATGCAAATTGGTTGGAGTACATGGGTTAAGATTAGTTAAGTTGTGGGTTCAATCTATATGGTCTACAGTAAATAACACATCCCCTAGGGTGATACAACAGATATTCCCCCAAGACAAGTTATCTCAACTGAAGCATTAGCAATAATGTCACATGGGACATTACGGATTGTCTAATGGCATATAAATGTCAATGTTATAAAGCAAATTCATGTGAGGTATAATAATAGTAAATCTATCCCATAGTTCTCCATGGAACTTTGCATTGTGGGTATTCATATGGATCCTTTGATCAAGGTAATTCAAGGGTAGATGAGCAAGGTAGTAAGGGAATTAGCCCAAGAATTATACAGTCATTGACAAGTTTGGGACAAGTATTGTGTTGGCAATTTACTTATTATTTTTTGTTTTATCGAATTGAATATGTTTCTTTTAAAAAAGTTTTTGTAACTTTTCTGCCTTTTTTAGTTGCTTTTATAATTTCTTTAAATACTTGAGGATATTTTTCAGTTTACTGCTAAAGAAAGAATATTTTAACCCTCCTGCTTATTTGTCATCAATACAGGTTTTTTAATCATGGCTTTTGAACAAAGTAATCCTTTTTAAAAACAGGTTTTAAATCATAACAGTAATATGTAACATTTGTAAAGTTAACCAAATAAACAAACACTTTTCTCAGCTTGGATATTTAACACCAACTTCTAGGTAATGTAAACAGTAAACTTTATTTTGTTTCTTCAACAAACTTCAATCCAGAAATGAAAAGATTAATAATAGTTCAAAAATTAATTCTGCACTGAACAAATAACACATTTTTTTTCTGAATAAAGGGGATGGGAACTGGGGCCTTTGAGAAGGGATTTTGCTGGATTAAATTAAAATTTTCAGAATTTATATAGATAATTCTGCTTTTTACATGATTTTATTAAAACTTTTGAGCATGTTCTTATAAGGATTTTAACCTCATTATTAATTTCTATATTTCTGGATTCATCTTTTCTCATAGTTAGACTCATGATTTGACAATCTCTCCAGCTAAGCTGTGGTACCCTTAGCATAAAAATGCATAAACATTTTCTCCTTCAGCTTTCATATTAACAAAAAGACAAAGACACGACACATCTTTTCAAATCGTAACACGTTGATAGTGCAAACACTAGACAGAAATATGCAAAACAGGTTTGTTTATTTGACTTAACCATGGAATGGAGTGCGGGAATAAATGAAAAACATTGTCGATAATGTTCCTGAGACAAAATGTCTCTTACGCAGACTGATAAATTACCTCCCTTGACGAGTTGATAGCCAGAACTGTCCAGCTATGGGTGAATTACTTAATCTGTCCAAAAATTTGTGATCTGTCCGAAAATTGCAATAACACTGATAACTCCGATCCCAAAATTACCGTGCTATAAGCAATAATCTACCTTCTGTGAAACATTTCTCCAATGACTTTATGACTCGATGCTTTTTTTTCCTTCCGTGTTTCCTCCTGTGATGCTGTGCTTGCCATGAGCCGACCCCGGTGGACTGGGTTGGGTTATTAATGGCTTGGATCAGGGCACATTACAAAAGAAATATCTCATAATTAGTCATCATATCTCTGAGCTTGAAGAAACTACGTGGCTTTATGTGGAGCTGTCAGAATGATTGATTATTAATTGACTTGTATGATTTTATGATTTTGGAATTAAAAACTTGTTGTGATTTATGAGGGCTTGCCTGGCGTCTCTTTGCTGTCAATCTTTGATCTTGATAATGAGTTATAACAGACTGGTTTCATTTTTTTCATTCTCTCTCAGCTCGCCACATTAGGTTCAAAGGTGGATAAGGGTTGGCGGTAAGTAAATGTTGGATAGTTGATTAGCAGAACACAGGGGAATATTTGTTTGTGGTTAGTGGACGGTCGGTTTGTGTCAGATTAGCAACCCATTACCAATCACCTTTCACTTGAAGCAGATATGGTTCTACCATGAAAGTAATAGCATGCCATTAATACACCCAGCCAACCTGCCATGGAGTTGATTCTATTGGTTGTGTGTCTGTTCTTGTATCTTGGGCCAACCACCTACTTTTAATGTCCTCATTGCTTCTTGGCTTGAATCTATCAATAGAGCAATATAAGGTTTAGTCTGGTTGATAATAAAGTTCTTCTAACAAGGTACATGGCAGTAAAGTAGAATAGGCATTTTGAAAACTAATGTTTATACTGTTATACATCATATGTAGGGGTATTTATTATCAACATTTCAAACAAAAATACCTTTACCTTGAATCTGTTGATGCGATATGATTCTATGTGCAGGATGCCTTGTGCAGACAGATGCATCAATGTGGAATTTAGGTTAATAATTACATATTATAATCACATATAACCATGTTGCCATAACAGACTACTCGTTTTGAGAGACCATTGTTAGACCTGTCCAATGGGTGGTCTTTTAATACAGGTTTGACTGTATATATGGGAAGATATCTGTGCTTGTTGATGCAGCATGACTGTGTGGATGGTATTTGAATGTGAAGATGCTGTATAACATAAGGTGAAGATGGCTGACTAGTTGAGGCAACTTCACTTTGTAGAAAGTGTCAGGAAACCTGCATTTGTCGCAACACAATGCTATATAGATGTAATATGACCTTCCAGATACATCAGTGTGGCATTAAATCCTATATATAGTCTATTGGGTGAAGGATTAAGTTTTATTGGGGCAATCCCAAGCCATCAGGCAAACCTGACAGTGCTGTGATTGATGGCACATTTCCATTAAGATGCTTGTCTCATGTCACCGAAGATGGAACAAATACTAAACATTGATTTTCTCTCTCTTGTGCCATGAATTCCCCCACCCCCAACCCTCTCACCACCCATTCCTGTTTCTCACAATTATTCACTCATTCACTATAGACAAAACTGTTGTTCTCTTGTTTAATGTGTCTAGATAATTCAAAATCTGATCACTTGCTTGAGCTAGATATATGAATGTAAGACCCATAATGGGTGTACTTTGACATGTAAGGCCCTCAACATTGCTTCATGTTAGCATAGATTCTTGTTTCAAGTAATTATGCCTAAATGGATTAACCCTCCACCATGGGGCACCAAATGGCTAAGTGGTTAGAGTCGTTGACTTGTATCTCCTCAGGCCCCCATCGCGTGAGTTTGAGTCCAGGTTGGGGTTAGAAGTTTAATGTAGGGAGGTTTTCCAGGTTACATGCTGTGTGCCGGTGCGGCTGGTAAGTCTGGAGTCTACCTTCACCAATAATTAGCTGGATGTCACCAATATGACTATAATGGTGTTGGTGCTAAGTAACAAAGATACAAAACCCTTCTCATGCTACAAAACCCTTCTCGGCTCGTCCAATATGACTTTTCAAGCTGTGTACACGTCCAAATATATTCCAGTATTGTACAGTAAAATGTATAATAACCTTTTTATTATATATCTTTCGTTTATTTAAATATTCCAACATCCGATTTCGTTTTGTTTACAGTGTTTTTCGCCTTTTGTCCGTCGATAAAATCAGAAATTTCTTCATCTGTCAACATTTTGACTTCTGTCAAAACAAAACAACGCTTCCTGGTCAGCTAGACGCTTTACAAGCAGTTTTGAACATATACTAACAAGCGTCTTTATGCACGCATGCTTCCCGGTCTTTAATTCGTTAGAAACCAGACTAGCATCATTTAGTGCACATGTACCCAACCGTCCAATATGAAATTAATATATATTTTTTGGATCCAATACGGGAATATATTGGACGGTCACTAGTACAAATGCAGATTGTCGATTGGTTACATTTATTAGATATATAATAATAAAACATATCTTAATTATTTGCTAACATCTAAATGTATGGGTATTTATGTAAGCTTATACGCTGTGCAGCAATAGTGTAGATCCAGATCAAACAGCTGCCTTAGGTTTAGTATGTAAAATGTAAAGTCATTTAAGATGTGTGTATTTTTCTGGATGTTTTTAATACTTTTAAACTATGTTAGACTGTGTTCGTATTCTTTTTTTTTTTTCAGTTTATATCACTGTCTTTTTGTTATTATAATTTCATTTATTTAATTATTTTTCATCATTGGTCTTATCATCCCTCAATCATCACCATTTTCATCAATATCTCACAATATTCATCATCATCATCATCATCAAATATCATCATCATCATCATCATTTTCATCAACATCTCACTTACAAAATTCATCATCATCATCATCATTTTCATCAACATCTCACTTACAATCATCATCATCATCATCATCATCATATATCATCATCATCATCATTTTCATCAACATCTCACTTACAATTATCATCATCATCATATATCATCATCATCTTCATCATCATCAACAATTACCACATCATCACCAACACTTACATCATTATCAGTGTTGTTTCATTCTTGTAGCTGTACTAAGTATAAATTCGGAGAATAGTGCACCAGAGGTGGCTACCGTGGCAAGTTACATTGTAAAGATTGATTGCGATATAGCTTGAGCTGTCATTTGACACTCTTTCTAACAGATTACACATTAAAGCCTCACTCACAGCTGTTAGTTTGAGTAGGCATTGCTCATTTTTCACTAAAAATCACAACCCCTGACTTGCTTTACTTTTTAAAAGCACATATTCATAATATTTACCTATATTCTTTGTTATTTGCCCATGTTCTTATTATTTGCCAAGATTCTAAATTATTTGCCAATATAAGTAGATATTCCCCAGTTTTCTTAGTTATTTGCCAGTTTTCTTAATTATTTTTGTTCTCAATTATTTGCCAGTGTTCTTGGTTATGTGTCAGTGTTCTCAATTATTTCCCAGTGTTCTTAGTTATGTGTCAGTGTTCTCAATTATTTGCCAGTGTTCTTAGTTATGTGTCAGTGTTCTCAATTATTTGCCAGTGTTCTTGGTTATGTGTCAGTGTTCTCAATTATTTGCCAGTGTTCTTAGTTATGTGTCAGTGTTCTCAATTATTTGCCAGTGTTCTTGTTTATGTGTCAGTGTTCTCAATTATTTGCCAGTGTTCTTGGTTATGTGTCAGTGTTCTCAATTATTTGCCAGTGTTCTTGGTTATGTGTCAGTGTTCTCAATTATTTGCCAGTGTTCTTAGTTATGTGTCAGTGTTCTCAATTATTTGCCAGTGTTCTTGGTTATGTGTCAGTGTTCTCAATTATTTCCCAGTGTTCTTGGTTATGTGTCAGTGTTCTCAATTATTTGCCAGTGTTCTTAGTTATGTGTCAGTGTTCTCAATTATTTCCTAGTGTTCTTGGTTATGTGTCAGTGTTCTCAATTATTTCCTAGTGTTCTTAGTTATGTGTCAGTGTTCTCAATTATTTCCCAGTGTTCTTAGTTATGTGTCAGTGTTCTCAATTATTTCCCAGTGTTCTTGTTTATGTGCCAGTGTTCTCAATTATTTGCCAGTGTTCTTGGTTATGTGTCAGTGTTCTCAATTATTTGCCAGTGTTCTTGGTTATGTGTCAGTGTTCTCAATTATTTGCCAGTGTTCTTGGTTATGTGTCAGTGTTCTCAATTATTTGCCAGTGTTCTTGGTTATGTGTCAGTGTTCTCAATTATTTGCCAGTGTTGTTAGTTATGTGTCAGTGTTCTCAATTATTTCCCAGTGTTCTTGGTTAAGTGTCAGTATTTCCAATTATTTGCCAGTGTTTTTATTTATTAATGTTCTTAATTATTTCCCAATATTCTTAACTATTTGCCAGTGTTCTTAGTTAATAGCCAATATTTTTAGTTAATATCCTTAATATTCTTATTAATTTGCCAGTTTTCTAAATTATTTGACAATATTTTTAGCTATTTGCCAATATTCCTAATTATTTGCAAGAGTTCTTAGTTATTGGTCAGTGTTCTTAATTATTAATGTTCTTAATACCGTAATTGGCCAATATTCGTAGTTATTTCCCAATATTCTTAATTATTTTCCAATATTTTTATTTACCAGTTTCTAATTGTTTGCAAATATTTTTAGTTATTTGCCAGAAATCTTAGTTATTGGCCAGTGTTCTTAGTTATTGGCCAGTGTTCTTAGCAATTTACCAATATTCTTAATTATTATCCAGCAGCTTTATGGAAAGGCAAGTTAGTGGGACTCTTGAGATATGTTCATGATATTCTGAACTATTAAACTGACACACAATTTTCAAAGACTTATTTTTATTAAGATTAGGGTTGTAACATTACATATGGAAGGGGATGTCCGCAAAATATTCAATTTCTAATTTGCAAATTGCAACACCGCATATGCTTAAATTTGCTATTTGTTTGCTCAACACGTTCGTTTTACACGTATCTAATTCACATTTCTCGTATACAATTTGGCAATTACAAATCTCAAATCACAATTATCAAGTCACAAATTTTATGTTCGCTTACAATTTACAAGTTACAAATCTTAAAGTCACAATTCTCAAGTCACAAATCACTAATGGTACAAGTTAAGAATTGGCAAAATTCAGACGCTAGGTGGCGTTACCACATAAATATAGACATCACTTAGCTAAAAATAGAACGGAATATCATAAGTTAAAAATAGAACGGAATCATATATGATTCTTCAAATGAGATACAATAGAAAGCGGCCAACGTTATTTGGTGTCAAATTGAATGCTTTATCTTTTACCAAAAAGAGTTATTAATGTATATAATAAAATTCTGCAAGTAATTTTACCATATAAATCTTTGTTTTTATAAAACAATATTCAATGCAATTTAATATACTTATCAGACATTTCCAGAAGAACATGCGATCTCAGTCGCATTGCGATTTGTTAACAATGCATTGGAATTAAACTGCATCAACAGGGGTACGTAATGTAGTGAGATTGCTTTCACTAGAGCCAGGTGCCAATGTAGCTCAGTTGCTAGAGCACCTACCTCAAGAGCAGGAGGTCTTGGGTTTGACAACCGCCCTCGGTAATGGGATATTGTCAGCTTTTTAGTGGCGTCAGAAGGGATTCTCCAGAGATATTTATAAGTAGCCATATAATTATCACCAGTTAAGTACAGAATAATATCCCTAAAATTGTGTAGCACAAAAGATAATACATGTGTCTGATTCTGTCAGTAAGAAACTCATAACGTGAAAGTACAGACGAATGCAGACCAGTTTAAGAAGTACATTCTATTTATAGATGGACATTCCCGTGTTAGAAGTGCCCCTTTGCATCCTAATGTTGAACTGGTGTTTTGAAGTGTACATTTTACATTAGGGATTTGCGCCTCCAGATTAGTAAATTGTAAATTAGATTCTAGAAATGTAAAATGTATTTGTGATTTTCGCCCCGCGATTTGTAACTTGTAAGTTGTATATGCGGGAAATGTGAAATTGTTCAAATGTAATGTTGAAATGTAAACATTTTCATGTGATATATAAAAGTTAGGATGTAATTAGATAGCGGTATTTAGCATGCGCAGTGTTGCAATTTACAAATTGACATTTGAAGTGACAAATCCGTGTATTGAAAGTTAGAAATAGTAATTAGAATATTGGCGGATACCCCTTCCATAATTACATTTATTCGCTTCTTATTTGAAATTTTTCTGTAAGAATGTGTATTAGAGTATTCTTTTTTCCATGGGAAAAAGATAAAACAATGGCTGTAAAATTAACCCCCAATGAATTCCTGTCATTAGACATTTATTTCTTAACAGCAAATATTGTAGATTGAGATCAGACAGCTCTTAGGAGAAGGTGGCTGAAATAGATATCCACATGGCTGAGCTAGATATCCACATGACAGAACTGGATATCCGCCTGACTGAACTGGATATCTACCTAGCTAAACTGGATATCTACCAGAATTAACTGGATATCCACATGGCTGAACTGGATATCCATATGGCTGAACTAGATATCCTTGCAACTGAACTGGACATTCCTGTAGCTGAAATATCTATGTGGCAGAACTAGATATCTACATGGCTAAACTGGATATCCATATGACTGAACTGTATATCTATATGGCTGAACTAGATTTCCATAAGACTGAACTGGATATCCACATGACTGAACTGGATATCAACATGACTGAACTGGATATCCACATGACTGAACTGAATATCCACATGACATCCACATGGCTGAACTGGATATCCACATGACTGAACTGGATATCCACAATGACTAAACTGGATATCCACATGGCTGAACTGGATATCCATATGACTGAACTGGATATCCACATGACTAAACTGGATATTCACATGACTGAATTGGATATCCACATGGCTGAACTGGATATCCATATGGCTGAACTAGATATCCTTGCAACTGAACTGGACATTCCTGTAGCTGAAATATCTATGTGGCAGAACTAGATATCTACATGGCTAAACTGGATATCCATATGACTGAACTGTATATCTATATGTCTGAACTAGATTTCCATAAGACTGAACTGGATATCCACATGACTGAACTGGATATCCACATGACTGAACTGGATATCCACATGACTGAACTAGATATTCACATGGCTGAACTATATATATATATATATATATATATATATATATATATATATATATATATATATATATATATATATATATATATATATGGCTGAACTGGATATCCATATGGCTGAACTAGATATACATATGGTTGAACTGGATATATACATGGCTGAAATAGATATACATATGGTTGAACTAGATATACATATGGTTGAACTGGATATCTACATGACTGAACTGGATATTCACCTGGCTATACTGGATATCCATAGGGCTGAACTGAATATATACATGGCTGAACTAGATATACATATGGCAGAACTAGATATCCACATGACTGAAGTGGATATCCATGTGTCTGAACTATACTGTTTGTCTAGCCAGATCAGATTGAAAATTTTTAAATTCTGTAACTTGACAATTTTGAGAATTGGGCAGTCCGATAACTCGGTTACTTCCCTTGAATTCAAAGGGAGGCTACTCCCCTGGGGACTAAGTGAAAAAAAAAAGATGGCGGACAAGGACAAAGAAATCAACGAAGCTTGTGTAAACAACTAAGAATTGGACCATTTCAAGCTAACAGATTTGAAGAAGTACCTGGCGAATCGTCGTTTGACTAGATCCTGAAGGGAATATCAGCTAATCGAGCGAATTATCGGCGCTCACAAGCTAGATATTACTGACAATTATGAATTGAAAAGGAGACACCAACTCGAGAAGAATTAGTAACACTCCACCCTCCCTTAACTGGTAACAGGTCGCCCTTGATCGGTAACAGTTCGCCCTTGATCGGTAACATGTCGCCGTCGGATATTAGTGTATATGTCAAGCAAAAATGTATGCTTGTTAACTTATCTATAATTATTTCGACACCTTTCACATCAAATTGTATTTGTTTCCATCGGCTTCATATGCATTATGAGTACTTCGGATATAAGTGTACCATTTCCACGCGTTAAATGAAGGGGGAAAATGACGTCAAGTAAAGTTTATACTTGATTTAATTTGTCATATAGTGTATCATATATAATATTTTATAAGATATGCATACAAATACAATTAGTTGGTTGCCGTCTTAGTCGACTTCTTCATACTGTATTGTGATAAAGCTAGCGTACGTTGCGATATTGAATCACTGACTAGTCTATTAATTGCAAGCACTTATATACGTCTATGACGGCAAGCATCAGTTAAGATCATGGTGACTAATTATCAATCAAAATTAGTGCTGACGCTATCATCACAATAATGACTAGGCAAAAATCAATTAACAATCACACACTGACCAATTTATTAATTTTAAATTTTATATACGCCTATGTCGGTAAACATTAATCAAGATCACACTGACTAATTATCAATCAAGATTAGTGCGAATGGTAACATCACAATAATGTCTGTAGGCAAACACCAATTAACGTTCACGCTTTTATGTGCAATTATAAGATAACTGCATACTCAAGTCATCTTGAGTATGACAACCTTATTAAAGTATTTGCAACAAAATATGTATGCAACTAAGTAACATTAAAATCCTTGCAACAGCGGAATTTTATTTAAATATACAATTTGAAATAAATAAACCACGTACACAGTATAATTATTATTTTTTAGGTCGCAACATTGCATTTAAATCATGGAACAGTGACAGTTCGTATATTGTACTGGGAGGATCAGTTTTTTTTTCTTTGGTTAAAACAATTTTAAAATATGAAAAATAAAAATATAATAATTTACGATGCTAATAATACGATGTTTATAATAATAAAGAAGGAGACAAAAGAAGCATAAATTTAATGTGAATGGTGTCAAAATAATAAAAAATTAATAAGTTTACATTCTTTTTACTTAATTTCTTAAAGATTTTTAAGGGCGAAGGGTGGCGTATACACTTATATCAGAAGAGCTCATAATGTATATTAAGACGAAGAAAACAAATACAATGTGAATGGTTATAAATAAATTAACCAATTTACTTTTTTTCTCGATGTATACACTTATATCCGAAGGCGACATGTAGCAAGGGCGAACTGTTACCTATCTGGGGCGAGCTGTTACCAATCAAGGGCGAACTATTACCAGTTAAGGGAGGGCGAAGTGTTATAATACCATCAAAATGCGTCGCAGCCGCTTGTTTTGAGGAAATCGATGCAATGAAACAGTTCTTTTTCGACCACCTTCCCGCTATAAACAACACCTTTACATATTCAGCAATATTTCGGCGATTTCCATTTTGGCTTTGTTTCTTTCTTTAATCAACTTTCCATATCACTTGATGTGTGTGTTATACACGCTGATAAAATTTCTACTTATACCCCGGAAGTTTTAATGCGCATGCGCATTCGGAGAGTACTCAAGGGAAGACAACTTAGTTATCGGACTGCCCAATTGCCCAAAACTTTGTTATTTTTTAGTATTACAGAGAACAAGAAAATTTAGCTTTTATCTTATTTTATTATTTTGGATACTATTTTTTAAAATTATTATTCAAATTTACATTTTGTCATAATACGTATATTAAAAAGTTGTATAACATAAATTATATTTAAAACACACACACTTGTCATTAAAGCAGCAAAGAAATGGGTACACATAAAATATAGAACATAAAATTGATAAGCAAATTACTTAAATGGGAAATTTATTATAATAATAAATAGTTATAAAATTAAATAGCATTACTAAAAGTCAGTATTTAAATGTTCAGTCCTCTAAAAGTAAGACAAGAACATTTCCTAATAAGTAAAAAAATATATTGTAGATGCAATTTAGTTTCCATATATATACATCAGGGTTGTCATTAGGAGGCCCCTGGCGGCTGATTTGACTGCCTCAAATGGAAATCGGGCCGTCTCAAATTTGGAAAAAAAAAATGAAAATAGGTCAAGAGCATGCCCCCGGACCCCCCTAGCAGCGCTCCTCGCCTTCAGCACTCGCATAGCCTAGCCTCG
This sequence comes from Sinonovacula constricta, assembly GCA_007844125.1. NCBI lineage: Eukaryota > Metazoa > Mollusca > Bivalvia > Cardiida > Solecurtidae > Sinonovacula > Sinonovacula constricta. Next base: position 20,622,883 of record CM017565.1, read on the forward strand.
TCAAAAGTTGTTTGAGCCTGTTCAAAATATTTCTAGTGACAACCCTGATACATGTGTATGTTATATGGCATATTTTACCGCCAATGTTTTTACTGTGGGTGTATGAATACAAGTAGCATTGTCCATCTCTCCAGGAATGTTATCACTGCCAAATAGCTAATAGCAGGGAAGTGGTCTGTATCAATAACTTTAAGGTATTGTTTCATTTAATTTATTAAAGTATTTGATATAATCATTGAATTTTGTAAAAACATTTTAACAACATTACCATAAAATAGGTCCTTCATTTCTTCAATAGGAACATGTTAGCAAATTTTAGCTAAAATACCTCATGCAGAGAGGTACGCCTTGTGCTGAAATTTATCTTCTTATGTTTTTTCTACTTCTCATTAGTCTAAATTATAATAAAAAATATAATGTTCGATTGAATGTTAGGAGATACCATTATAATGGACTACACATGATTTACCTCCCTTTCTACTAACCATTATCCTGTATATCAAATCTGGTGTAAAATTAGTCATTTCATTAACACCGCTAATGGGGGCATAAAACACAAGCTTGTCACTAAACAAGGATCATAACTTTACTAATTGGATAATAACGAGAATGAAATATGAGAAATATACATACGTCAGTATTAAGATATCTCACTTATGTCACACCTTTGGTGATACCTGCCACATGACTTTAGTGAGTTGGGCATTAATTCTTGACACATTTCTTGTTAATATTTGGAAGATTCTTGAAAAATCACTTTATTCACATTTTCTGAATGAGTTTTACAAATAATTAAGCAATAAACATGTCATTTTTCTGTCAATTTTGTGATAATCTACAGAAAAACAATATGGACTTAAGATGTAATAAAGTTACTGTAAGATGTTTGTTGCCTATTTAAGACTAAAACATTTGGACTTTAGTGAAGTAAATTTCCCCTTTTTAGCATTTCTGAAGATATTGTTAATGAAGTTATTAAATTGTTTATGTTTCAACAGTTGTGTTACCTTTCTCTTGTAACAGTTTTGTGGTAATAGACCAAATTATTAATGTAGTGAATGGTTAATGTGTTGTGTGATACAATTAACTCATAAGGTTGCTTCGGTTATCAAAAACCCATAATAAATGTAATTTTTAAAAGTCCAAAGTTAACAATACTCAAACATTTTGAAAAAATTACATCAAAAATAGTTGTCATTTATTTGAGGCATTGTTTATGTTTTAATTATTTTTTTTTGTCTGCGTTAGCTGTGTGTTTTAGCCAGTGACCAACTCTCTCACCACACTCTCCATACCGGTTACATTTCCCTGTGCTTTTCTGAAGCTGTCAATACCACAGTGCTTGTAACACTTTCATTACATTTCTTTGTTTTCCTGTTCATGATTAATTGTTTGTTGTATGCAATTATGTGAAAAAGTCTGCAAAAAGTTTTATAAATCTTTAATCTCATTATTTTCTTTCTTTTTTGTTTCATATGCTGTTGCTGATGCTGCTTTAACCATATAGGTAAGTTACACACTTCTTTAAATATATATAAACTTATGACCCATTCGATCATGTTATCTGCATGCAAATATTGTTATTATAACTCAACCTTAGATATATGACATATAAACTCTGAAATGAGAAATGTGATAACAGAAGATGATGATGTCAAGTTTCCCCTCTCTCTTGTGCACTGAAAATAGATGTAAAACAAGTACTTTATTCCAGATTGAGGGGACAGGCAGGGTAGGTAGGGTTGGTGCATTTCATTCAAAGTCTTAATACCATAAATGTGTAAGTAGTCCTAGGACACAAAGAATCCTGAATGTTTATATGCTGTTGAGGCTACCTCCAGTCCTAGGACAGGTAGACTCCTGAATGTCTATATACTGTTGTACCTCCAGTCCTAGGACAGGTAGACTGCTAAATGTCTATATGCTGTTGAAGCTACCTCCAGTCCTAGGACAGGTAGACTGCTGAATGTCTATATGCTGTTGTACCTCCAGTCCTAGGACAGGTAGACTGCTGAATGTCTATATACTGTTGTACATCCAGTCCTAGGACAGTTAGACTCCTGAATGTCTATATACTGTTGTACCTCCAGTCCTAGGACAGGTAGACTCCTAAGTACCTGTATGCTGTTGTACCTCAAGTCCTAGGACAGGTAGACTGTTGAATGTCTTTATGCTGTTGTACCTCCAGTCCTAGGACAGGTAGAATCCTGTATGTCTATATACTGTTGTACCTCCAGTCCTAGGACAGGTAGACTCCTGAATGTCTTTATGCTGTTAAGGCTACCTCCAGTCCTAGGACAGGTAGACTCCTGAATGTCTATATACTGTTGTACCTCCAGTCCTAGGACAGGTAGACTGCTGAATGTCTATATACTGTTGTACCTCCAGTCCTAGGACAGGTGGACACCTGAATGTCCATATGCTGTTGTACCTCCAGTCCTAGGACAGGTGGACTCCTAAGTACCTGTATGATGTTGTACCTCCAGTCCTAGGACAGGTAGACACCTGAATGTCTATATGCTGTTGAAACAACCTCCAGTCCTAGGACAGGTAGACACCTGAATGTCTATATGCTGTTGTACCTCCAGTCCTAGGACAGGTGGACTCCTGAATGTCTATATGCTGTTGAAGCTACCTCCAGTCCTAGGACAGGTAGACTCCTAAATCTCTCTATGATGTTGAAGCTAATTCCAGTCCTAGGACAGGTAGACTCCTGAATGTCTATATGCTGTTGTACCTCCAGTCCTAGGACTCTTATTGAAACAGGCTTCAGATAACTCAAGTGGTCTTACGACTTATGTTCTACTTTTAATGTCTTAGATGTATCATTAAATCCAACTATACAATTTTTGTGCCCAAGAAGGACCATATTTAACTGTCACATTGTCTTTCAGACAAACTGATCATTTTACAGACATACTCATCAGTTGTGTTACACATTACATATACAAGACCAACCTGCAATGTCAAGGTCATGAACTCAAGGTCATATTTAAGGTCATTACATATATTGTGTTAATTCAAGTAATATTGCATATTTCATTAAAGGATTATCAATGCCCCTTTTCCACAGTTTTAGTTATAGATAGATATTCTGATATAACATGTACTGTAATTCATCTTTAGTACAAAAATGTCAAACCATGTATTTTTGACATGTTTTAAAGTGTTTCATATACTGCTTTCTTATAAGTTGAATATGCAGTCTAGTTCTTCTAGTTGCATGCATTTATATATAACAAGTCATACCCTTTAAAGTGCATAATTCATCAGATTGTTTTAGATTCAATGTCTTTTTCTCATGTCCCCTTTTCTGTCATTCTACTCTGTGAAAAATGGTTATATGTCCTTTTACTAGTTTGTCAATCTGTCATGTCATTCATTTTGTTTCCTTTATATAATTGTCTAGGCTTTTACCAGCCTCTGTCTGTGTTTAGGGGTGTATGTTTTTCCTCTTTCTTTATTGCTGTCAGTCGGAATTATCTCTCTTTTCATCATGACTTACCCGTCTATCAATCAGTCTGTCTATCTATATAATTTATTTTTTATTTCATGGATTGTTCAGTTGTCTGTACACTCATGATTTGTTATATTTGTCTGGTGACCTTCCTGTTTGAGCCAGTTGTGTTTTTTGATCATTTTGCACAAAGTCTTTTGAGACTCAACAATTTTATCAAACTTGCAAAAATTTTTTAGTAATAATTTTGTATTCTAACAAAAAGGGCAATATCTTCTGGATAATCAATGCAATCTGATTTATATCAACATTTTACACCATTATGCATCACAATGAATCCTCCATGCAAGTATGAAGTAATTCTGATGAATAATAAAGGAGGGTTAGAAGTAAGTTGTCTGCAAAATAATTTGCAAAAAAAATAAAATTCAAGGGCAATAACTCTGAGCCAAACAATGTAAACTAATTTATCTCGCAATCATGCATGTTTCAGTTTTGCCAGGTATGCTCAGGTTTTCCAGTTAACCTAGAAATGGTTCTTCTCAGAAATTTGTGGTCTAACACAACCAATCTTAGCCGGATGTCCTTCAATCTCAATATTTTTTGTTGATGTAAATTATATTGCAAATAGAATCAATTATTAATAGAAAGGACGATGAATCTTACAGGAACATGAATGGAGCATGGACAACCTTTAGACACAATGTCCAACTTTTTCTGATCCATATCAGCATGAAGCCAACTGACATTCAGTCCAATTTGCTGGATTTACATCATTCTTGTGTCAGGAAAAAGACATTACGACAAAACAAATTAGCGACAGGCAAACATTTTTCATTCATGATTCATTTAATATTGGGACAGGAATAGTGTGATATTGTATCTGCATGCCATAAGTTATGTCCATCTTGGATAGCCATAGATCAACAAAGCAGCGGTCTTAGGAAAGCTGTCATAACCATAGTGACATGAGACTTTATCCAGGGGAAAATAAGAGAGTTCCAAGTTAACAGTGGGGCTGGGGTGGGTGGGGTGTGGTGCTTCTTTTATATCTTTTTTTGTCGTAGATCAACACAACATGTCAGTAAACTTGCCATAACTGTTGACACACTAAGGAAAGTGTACAGAGCTCTGGCTTAAAGGACAGTATGTTTTTGCTAACATCTTTATTCACAAGAACCTGACTATCATAAGGATTGTCATAATATCCATGCTTGACAGTGTCCACATAATAGGATTTTAAACATAAAGTGGGAATCTGACAGTTTGGACCAACATTTTTTTTTATCTCAAATAACCAAATAGATCATTATTACCTGAAAAGAGCCTGTATAATGATGTTCGTTCATGCCATAGATTTGTGTGAGCTGTGAAGAATAAATCCCCACTTGTCCTTGCAGATAGGTATTTCCTGTCTGAGCCATTCTGTAGAGATAGCTATTTTTAAACTAAGAAAACCATGTGACAAAACTTACTTTTGAGATCATGTAATATCTTCTTTTGGATAATCTGCTCTGAAGTCAACATCAATTTTTACTACACATCATTATATCAGGCTTATTTATAGATTAGGAAAGAATGAACTTTTAGAGCATTTTTTCTTTTCACAGTTTGTACTGTCTGACAATACAGGTAGTGTTAATAATCACCTTTACTTAGATGAAAGTATGAGGTTATGCAGAAAAATATTCCCAAAGTCACCCAAGCAGTTGTATTGTTCATATATGTGAACTTTTACCGTGGCCACAGTGGGAGATTTTCACTTGCAAAGTGGGAGGTTTGTTAAACTACATAAACAAAGAAGGAAGTTATCTGTTTCCAAGTAGGTAGACTGGTCGCAATAGCTCAAATGGTAGAGCGTCGGCTTGTGGATTGGGAGGTTGCGGGTTCAAACCCCGGCAGGGTCAAACCAAAGACTTTAAAGTTAGTTGTAGTGGCTTCCCTCCTAATGCTCGGGACTAAGGGGACAGCATTATGCCTGACTCGTCAGATCTTACTTTTAGTTATGTGATTCTTCAACACAACTTCAGTGACTAAAATAATGTAAGTCAGGATTTTTTTATTAATGGAATACGGTGTTGAAATGAACATTTTCTCCCTTGTTAGATATTATTCGAAGTAGTCAAAATGGCTGATAGGCCCTTTTAGTTGGAATTCTTGGACTTTATCGCCTGTTCTTTTGCTGAAGGTGCCATTACAAACAGTGAAACTGAGATTCAATGTACCTATAAATGTGTTCAATTATCAGTCCCTCAGAAACCCAAAGACAATTGTTTGCTATTGTTACAATTGTCAATACAGTGTTTTTAATATAGGAAAATTGTCAGATAACTTTTTCAACAGATACAAAGCTCAGTCTTTAGCTGTTTTAAGTGCAAACGTTAATGACTTTTTTCATATCTCTTATTTGATAAAAATCTTTTTCTCCACTTTCAGAATTTGATCTTTCCTTTCAACATAATTGCCAATTAAAACCTTTAGGTTTGCTGCTTTTAAAATTGCCACATTAATATCATTGTTTAAAAGAGTGTCTCATTATGTTTTGTAGTCTGCAGTATATAACTACAAGATTTAGTTCAGAAGTTACCCCCTGCAATAAGTTAAAGAACTGTTCCATATTAGTTCATGAACATTTTTCACTAATAAAAATGTATAGTTTAAATGGCTGATTGAAGAACCTAAGTTCCAGAACTAGTTCAGTGCAAAGATTTTTTAAAGATTTGTTCAGGAATTAAATTCTAAGACTGTTCATACAATTTAAAGGTGAACCTCCCCTAGTCGGCCTGTCTCTGTTGGCATGCCTTCTTCATTAGGTTCCTGCTCTTAACACAACGTGGCCTATAGTGCACCTTTCATGCAATTATTTCAACAACTCATTTTTCAATTTTGTTTATTTTTTTCTCTGCACCCCATTCTCTCAACAAACGCAGGATACTATGATAATGGTTTATGTCTTTATGATCCCGGCATTCCAGCTTGACAGAGATGTTCAACTCTTGAAGGCAGTTTAACGCTTCACATGCTAAACAAACAGAATTAAAACTTCGAGGGCTAATTATGTTGATCAGGATACGCCAGCTACCTCGAATCTGAATCTGCTCTATTATTTGTTGAACTTCCAGTAATCCAACTTCTTAAATTTACTTTGTAGTTATTAGGAAATATCTTCAAAATAATATTGGTTATTCACAACTGTGGCAGGTGAAGGCATTCAACATTAGAAGTCTGTCACTACAGCCCTGATGTATGTACCATTTATCATGCCAGAGTTATGAGATAATGAAAACAAATGAGTTTCATACCAAGCCTGTGAAACGTCCCCTGGTCTGCTTAACATCCAGGCATCCCTCTCAAGTAGTTCTGGCAGCAAGCTGGGGTACATGTGCGGTGGTGGTTGTTGTTGCGGTGGTTGTTGTTTGTGGGGGGGATAAAATCCCTCCCTTGACCAACCAATTCCCTTCCTTTTATTTTAGCGTTGGTGTAAAAAAGACTTCCGTAAACCACCACCCCCTAACCCCTCACCTCTCTAAATTATCAACATTTTGCAGCATTTTTAATAAAGTTCCTGTTGTTAAGTCTTATAAATATCATCAAAATAACACAGGATGAAAATCCAACTTCGAGAGATACTTAAGTTTTGTCAGCCTATGCTAAAATTGAAAGGATTTTGTTCGACACCCAACCAGGTCCATTGGTGGTGTTGTTGTTTTAATATCACATGGTACTCTTTAAGATTGTGGTGCTGATGGTAGTTGCAGTGTTGCAGGTGCTTATGATGCTGGCGATTTTGTTGGATGTTGTTTTATTATCATATGGTAGTCTTTAAAGCTGGTATCTGACAGTTTGGACCAAAAGTATTTTCATAAAACATCATAATAAACCATTGTTACCTGGAAATATATTGCAAAATGCTGTCTATTGATATTTTTGATCAAAATTATATATTCTGAAAAACCATCTATATTTCCTATAGTTGGAAAAATATTCCTATATTTTTTAGTAAATTTGTCGCCTATAAATAAAAAGAGTAAATATTGCTTTGATACAGCTTTTGAATTCCTCTTTTTTACAGGTAAGAGATTTTCTATGCCTGCAACAGCATCACAATCCTTCAGACAGTGCTGCTGTCCTTCTATTGACCTTGCAAGGCAAGGCAATAGGACACAGGTCCTGAATGGTGACCATTCAGGTGATGGTGTTGTGCTTTGCAATGGCCTTCTGCGTCGATTGTGATGCTGTTGTTCAAAGTTAATGTTCCCTTTATATAATTTACAGTAGACATTTTGGACATTGATTATTGTAGAAACAGTGGGTGCATTTCATCATAAATCTTAAAATCGACTGAAAAACCTTCCTATATTTCGGTCTTATGATCACTCTTAAATGCATTTCAAGAAACTGTCGTAAGTGCAATTGGTAGCATATCGAACAGCACTCTTTAGAATTAGAGCGATTTCACTCTGAGAAATACTCTCTTTGCTTCGGAAATATTAATGAAACACTCTTAAGAAGGAAAACTATTCTTAAGGGAAAAATGATCTTAAGATTTATGATGAAATTCCCCCAGTAAGTGTACAGGTAAGAATTGTTAGTATAAGTGCCAGTAAATGAAACTATTTTAAGTTGTAAAACTCCTATATTTTCCTCCAAACTATCCCAAAACTCCTATATTTGTTGCAAAATTATTCCTATATTCCTTCTATATGTTGGAGAAGACTGGTGGACAGCCTGAAATTGGCTTCTATAATTCTAACATTTTAGCCCTAAATATATTATCATCCTGCAAAAATTATAGGGGTTGGGGGAAAAAATAGTGTAATCATGAAATAAATATTTGGTATTCATGACTGTATAGACAAAAGATAGTCCTGAAGCAATGCTCATAATGCTGTTAGGGTGTTATTGTTACTCAAATAAAACATCATCCACACTGTTTAATTTATATGAAGAAAATGTTATTGCTCAGAAATATTATACTATAATAATACTATGAGTGCTTGACTTTAATTTCAATTGGCAGAAAGCACCAAGAAGCAGCAGCAGCAGCAGCAGTAGAAAATTAAGAAAGACTGACCCTCTTCCCAAAGTTTACAGTTTATATATGAGTTATTGTTTTAAATCTCCCCTTAGTGGCTTTGTCACTCCAAACTTCACTCTGAAGACTGGATTGCTGTGTTCTTGTGGGAAGCAGTTTACATATTATATATATAACTATATATAACTATATAACTAACTATATATAACTATAACTATATATAACTATAACTATATATATATACATATATATATATATATATATATATATATATATATATATATATATATATATATATATATATATATATATATATATATACATATTATTTTTATTTTATGATATAATATTACATAATATATTTTTACTTTATGTATTGCTATAACAATAACTCAAACATCTACATAAACATGCTTAACATATTACATTAACATTAACTGCATACATTACCAACTGATGCTTTTATTCTGTGTCCAAAGCTGTGTTTTTGTGTGTATGTCTACATTTACTTCCAGTAGCATGAGAGTCCAGCAAAAAACAATTAGGAATGGTGATAAGACATTTCCAAAAAAAAAATAATTATGTTGGTTGACCACTGGCTCTACCCGGCTATGGGTGAGGTCAAACTCTGCCAGTATCTGCTATGAGAGAACAAATGATAATACTTCATGTGCTTAAATTTAAAAATATGCCCAAAACAAAATTTAAGCTATTTGGAAATGCAAAATAAGTTTCAGGTCAGTATTAAAATAAAAAATCTATTGAATCTTTGATGTGTTATTCTCTCTGAACTGCTTACAATCCATTTTCCTGTAGATGTCTTTATTTAAGCATCTACCATGGCATTTACATCCATCTTTGTGATAATTTCCATGGACTTTAATGCATTCATCTATTGTCTATTTAGTCACAATTTGGGAAAATAAATGGACATTTTGTTGCTGGAATAAAATACCTATTTAAAGTGTAGGTAAAAGAAGAAGGAATTCAGTTTTGAATAAATCATTTGTCAACACTTCTTGGAAAGTATTTCAATGAAACTGATGATTTTCATTGTGGTAAGATGAACTGAAAATCCATATGCCAAGAATTTATTTTTCAAAGTTCCGGTTAAAAAGTTAACATAACTTTGAAAAGTTTGTAGTAAAATTGCAGTTTTAAAATTTACTGGTAGAAACAACATATAGATTTTTCTTTTGTTTTATTTTATTTTAAAGTTTAGAATCATACTTTTTTCTATTTATCATACAAAAGATCTTTGAAATTACTTTTTGAAATAATTGTTTTTAATGCTGCATATTTTCAAACAATTTATATAAAAAAAAGACATTTTAAAGGTGGTACCCAACAGTTTGGACCAAAATATTTTTTCTCAAATAACCATGTAAGTCATTATTACCTGAAAAGATCCTTTAAAATGCTGCTCATTGATGCCCTAGATCAGTGTGAACAGTGAAACATAAATCCCCATTCCTAATTGCAAACAGGTATTTCCTATCTGAGCCACACTGCAGAGATAGCTATTTTTAACTAGGAAAACCATGTGACAATTATTTTTGAGATTATGTTCTATCATCATCTGGTTAATCCGCTCTGACATCGATATCTATTTTTAGCAGGGATCACCATCATGCTTTTTTTTTTATAGATTTGAAATGATTGAACTTTTTGAGTGTTTTGTATCGTGATTTGTACGGTCTTACAATGTAGGCAGTGTTCAAAACTGTATTTACTTGTACTTAAGTATATGTGTATGCAGAAATTATGACCTAATTTCACAAAGCAGTAGTAAGTTATCGTTACTTGAATTTGATGTAGGCAGTCTGTTAGATACCACCTTAAATATACTTTCATTTATTCAAATTGTATGTTCTTGTCAAAGGTAAAGAAAGTCACTTGTACATGTAGCACGTACATATTTTGACTCAGCTTAATGACTAATATGTATATGTTTAATTTCAAAGAGAAATAATATTAAAAAAATCCTATAAAAAAAGTCATAACATGTTTTTTGTTTGTAACTGCAAACATTCCTGGTATATATTATAAATAAAGGTACATATATACACCACAATGTTACAAGAAATGATTCACTACTTATAAATTGCTAGTATGGAGTCACAGAGTATTTTTTAGCTGCAATCATTGCACTTATCTTATTATGGCTCTTTGTAACCCATGTATGTAAACATATTTTTCTTGCACAGCTTAGACACAATTATCTACAATAATTATGTTTGTGTAAATTGTATGAAGATAGTAAAAACCATGTACAAAGGAATTTTAAAATGACCCTACTGTCTATTAAAGGTAGCCAGAAGTCAGAGTTCCGCTGCATTGACCATTCATCACGCGAGTCTGTTTGTGAAATATATCCTCGCATAATGTGACACTAAACATCATTTAATAGAACTATCTATTTCAGGCTAGCAACCTTCAAATCATTTTGAGCGGCAGAAAACATCGCTCATTCCACAATTAAGATAACACATGGCATTTTTAAGAGCTGTGCTAGTCGCATCTTTTTTTGCTGATAGAATAACTGGCATAAAGTTGATAGCAGCTTCTTTGAAAAAAGCCATCAATTTGAAGCAGGAGATATAATTTGCTTATGATGTATATAATAAATGAAGACACAGTTTAAAGTAATCTGGAAGGCATTTATTCTCGTACAAATGGTTAATTTTCCAATCTGTTTTACAGCAAATCGGTGCGTGTGAGAAAGTATAATTGCAGTAGATCTGGTGTGGTTATGTAACTGTACCAATTTATAAACCAAGGCCGGGTTATTTAATTTGTTTAAAGGGGTTGGAAATGTCTTGTTTTACTTAAACTGTCCTTTTTGAATTGTGTGCTCTATGATACTGAAATAGTGTCACTTTCAGACACGTTAATGGACACATTTTTCTTATTTCTCATGTATGAATGATGGTTAGAAATTGGGTAAATCTACAACATATTTGTGTATGTGTGTAACGTAGGTTTCTTTTAAGTACAAAAAAGTGGGAAGAATGTTATTTTTGGAGATGTATGTCATACATTGTATATATTTTGCAGCTATGTTATTAGTTTAAGAAAAAGTTGGAAGAAATTAATTTTTAAATGCCAATAGATTTATGAACTCATTAGGTGTGTCAGTCATATGCAATAAGTAGCAAGGATATTTTTAGGAGAAAGGATAAAAATATTTGTCTTTGTTCACTTGCATCTTATCAATTTAGGGTGTAAAAATAAAATTAATAGCATATAGAAAATATTTTATTATCAGAACTTACAGACTTGTTATTTTTGTTGAAGGAACAATGCCTGGTAAATGTATTATATGATATTTAGTTTTAGAAGTAAAAGATTTTTTATTTCTGTTAAAGGAACAATGAAAGTATTAACATACATGTGAACTCCCCTGCTTTTGGAGGGAGGCTCCCTCTTTAAGGTTGAACATTATTTGAAAATCAGGTGGTGTTTTACACAAATTCAAAAGTCTCCTTACTTGGAAACACCTAACTTCCTTTTTTGTTTATATGAAAATAACAAATCTCCCACTTTGCAAGCAAAAATCTTCCACTTTGGCCTGAGAGGAAGTTCACATATGTGTATTTATAATGCATGTAGTTTTAGAATAAAATGTAGTTTTTGAAGGAAAATATTTGTTTTTTGGATTAAAGGAAGAACAAATGTATTATAATGTATATAGCTATTTGTATTACAGGTAGCAAAGTAAGCAGTTGTTGAATAAATAAAAATCATTTGTGCCGGAAAAAAATGGATGAATCCAAATCCTTAAATTTACCAATTAGAAAGTGGCAATTACTTGACCCCTTGACCCTTTCATTCATTGTTCATCTATAATTTTGAAAACTCATGTGACTTTGTTGTTTTCTTTAAGAGAGGATTTTAATAAACATATAATCAACTTGTAACACAAGATTAAAGGCTGAACCAGTCTACACATAAACCCTTAGTCATGCAGATTCTGCTAATGATTGTGAATGGTTTGTAAAGGCGTAAAATGGTGTATACATGCAGGAAAGGGTTAAAAACTGCTTGCAAGCTAATTGGAAACAAAATTAATGCTACACCAAGTATACAAAGTATACAGTGGTCTGAACAGGTCTCGACTAGAAAAAAAACCTGTTCAAAATATCCATATTTATAAGTACAAATTCAATAGAAAAATATTTATAGGGTTGCCAAAAAATAATCTTTATTTCAGTAGAAAAATGACTACACACAATGTTTTGGTGTATAAATGTAATTTGCTACTAAGGATCTCCACTGAAAGATAGTTTGTGAGCAGATAGCAATGGTAACTGAGGGTGTGGAGACCAGCCGCAATAGCTTAGGTGGTAGAGCGTGGGCTTGCGGATCAGGAGGTCATGGGTTCAAACCCCGGCTGGGTCAAGCCAAAGACTTTAAAGTTGGTAGTAGTGGCTTCCCTCTTAACGCTAGGGGCTAAGGGGACAGCATTACGCCTGACTCGTCGGTGTCAGTATAATGGACCGGCTGGGTTCAGTCCCTGGTGACCTTATAAGTGCCCCTGTGCTATAATGATAGAAATGTTGCTTCACAGTATAGGAAAAAATACCGGCTAATCCCTAAGGATGTGGAATGGCATATTAATGTAAGATAAGGTATATATTATACAATAAAGGCCATGTATACAAACTTATTGGACAGCCCTCAGAGCAGTAACCTAGAATAATTATGTAGAAAGCATTGGTATATTGTAAGAAGAACATATTTATATTGTTTATGTCAAAGTGATATTTGTACAACAGCCATTTTATAATATATCTCCACATAGAAATTAATACTTGCAAATAATTGCTGCAAATACACTCCTCAAGCATACAATGGCAGAACTTAATAAAACATGATAGGTACCTTCTAATGTTGCCAACAGAATGTGACTTCATTGTAAACAGCTATGTATTGTCAAGAGCTATGTACCCATATATCAATGTTGTTTTTTCCTCATTTTTGGATTTAATGCATTTTGAAGAAATCGGATCCAATCGAGAGAAATAAAGTGAATATTTGCTTGATGCCATTTATCATGTTGCATCATGGAAAATGTCAAAAGAGGTATAGTCTTGTAAATGATTGTTTATTCACATCATATGCAATTATTTGAAATATGAGAAGAAATTGTACACAGGGTTTGAATATACTTGTATTTATATTCATCCTGGGTGAAAACATGCATGAATTATTGTGAAAATTCATTGTTGCAGCTAATTACGCCAGCAGGTGTTTATTTCAATATGTTGTGCATAAAGTATAGTAGGGACAATGGTTATGATGAATAGAAGTAAAATAGGAACTGATGTAAAGTGTCACCTGAAAATAGGTGATCTATGTAGATATACGGGACAAAAGATGGTGTTTTTTTGCGTGAGTGGAGATATGTTTAATAGAAGATGCATGGAAAATATCCCTTCATGTGATTAGCTTTTTTATATGATATACATTATTTGAGTTTTTTTCTCTTAACAACTGCACAGAAATAAAACTTATTACATTGTGTTTTGCTTAAATAATTGACAGCAAAAAGTGCAAATCACTAAATCTGCATCTGCATGATTCGTATGGGTGATAGCAAGGAATGCTAACACATCGCAGTCTAAAGAGTTAAAGGAGTTACCTGACATTCTGGACCATTATTTTCTCTCTTGCAACCAAGAAAATTATTGTTTCCTGAAAAGATCCCGAGAAATTTCATTCTTTGGTGCCCAACATCCATGTGCAAAGTAAAGCATACCACCACATTTTTCCTTACAAAAATGCATTTCCTATACGAGCTATGCTGACCAGTTAGCAACTTTTTAACTAAGAAGACCACATAAACCATTTATTTTTTCATTCACGCTATATGATCATCCGGGTTATCCGCTCTACATGATCATCCGGGTTATCCGCTCCGACATCTATTTTTAGCTGATATCCTCATTGTGCTGATATGTATATATTTGGAAATATTAACATTTAAAGCGATATGTTTCATGAATTATACTGTCTAATAATTGAAGTAATATTATAAACAGCTTTTATTTAAAGTATAAGTTTCTACAGCAATTATGCACACATTCCCTAGAACAGGAGTAAGATGTTATTACATGAATAAGAGATAGGCAAACTGTCAGATACTGCCAAAGAAAAAAAAGTGGACAAAAATGGCACTTGATGAAACATGCATTGTAGGTTGGGGGTAGAAAGTGAGGCGATCGATAAGAGTATGTGTGTTGATGATATTATTATGTATTAAGATAGAAATAAATAGATAATGCACAGAATAAAAAAGGTAATTATATATGGATTGTTGAAGATTAACATGCAAAAAGAAAGGATGGTAGATGGATAAATAAGAAATAGAGTAAATAACAGATAAAGAGGGATGTTCATTAAGAATAAAAGACAAAAATGAATGGTGTGAGTATGGTACAAAGATAAAAATAAACAGATAAATAGGGAAAAAAAGAAGAAAGTAGATAAATATTGCTACTGTGATAAAAATAAATAATAGACGTTCTTTAAAGTGCATGGCACACAGAACTGATGTACTTAATTAGCTGTTGAATTTTTTTGTTATGTAGAATGAGAAATTAAAAAAAAATGTTAGAAATAGCTCTAGAGACAGAACAGCAGAAAGAGACAGACTGACTGACAAATCAAAGGCAATGTAAAAGTGGACATTTTAGGTTGGTTAAAGAGGAGAAAGAAAGAAGGCTGAAAAAATATGCTTAACAAATGGGAAACAACAGAAAGGAATAATCAAAATAGAGAAAAATGGATGGATGCTGCGTAGCCTTTTTAAGAAAAGGAGGTTGAAATAGAAAGTTGCAGAGTGGAAAATATAAAGACAGCTTGTCTAAAGACAGCTTGTCTGGCAATGTGAGACTCAGTAACATTTCATAAATTGCTCATTGGAGTTGTTAGTGAAAATATTCAGTTTGTGCTCTATTTTGAACTTATGACTGACATTTTAGAAGGATGCTATATAGCCATATTCAAAATTTTTTTTAGACGTCTTTTTTTTTACAATCCAAAAGCTATACTTAATTGCATTAATTAGTAGATAAATAATGTGTCAATTTATGTGTCAATTGGTAGCATGTAAGGTGAACTGGATACTCTCCCTTTATTTGAGAAACATTTTGTAAGGAGAGGGGAGATCAAGATGTAAATGAGAGATATGAGTAGATTTTGTTTTTCATCATTTCATTAAGTATTCTGTTACAACTGTTAACCTGCTAAATTTATCTAAAACCAATTTTACAAAATCTTGTTACATTTACATGCAATAGTCAGTGATATTGCTATAGACTGTAGCAAACAATGCAGATCTTGATTATACATCTCCTAGCTGACTAAGAGGTCACATATGGATAGGTCAATGGAAAACTATTCTAACTTAAACCAGAGGCAAAACTTTTCTATCTATGATCAATTTAAATAATAATACATCTGTTCAATGAAGATTAGAAAACTCCATATCAAAAAGTCAGTGATTTATTAAAATAAAAGATAAAAAAAAGGATTTTCAATTCCCTAGTGAAAAAATAAGATTTTTTACCCTCTCCTGTAAAATATGAAAAATCTAGATAGAATAGTTTTCTGTTTATCCATTTATTTAAAAAAAATTCCTTTTTACTTCTGAAGTTTGCACTTTTTTTTCTTCAATTTTATGAATTTCAATTATACAAATACTAAGTTTCTACAATACAATAATTTATAGAGAACAGATTTTTACAAAATGTGCAGTAAAAGAAAACATTATATAAAGATATGTTGTTAATGTTTCGATAGTGTATAAAAATATTTTGCGAACAAGGATAACAAAATTGGAATGAATTGTTTTACAGGCGTGTACAATATGATCGGAACTTTAAATAAAAAATGTCTTGGAATAACATATATTCAGTGTATATTATTAACTATATATTAACCCATTGATTATCGTCTAAATGGAAGAAACCCCCAATAGGTAAGATGTTTAAAAAAAAATTTAAAAAAAATGCATATAGTAACTTTCATTACAGATGGTGTATTGACAAAAATATATGACCAAAGCACGTTCAAATGGATAGCAACGAAAATTTGATTTTGCATAATTATGCCAAGTATAAAAGAACACTATAATTAAGTTTGGTAATAAATAAAATGAATTATTGACAGGAGGAATATTTTTACTAATTAATTGAATTAAAGGCTGAATCCAGATGTTCAGCATTTTTAAAAAAAATAGTAATTATGATTTAACTTATTGCACGTTGTCGTGGCAACAGTAAATAATCGGTTGTATTAAAGTTACTGTAACACAGAGGGTGTTTTCATTATAAGGCTACATTGTATTAAAATTACTGTAACACAGAGGGTGTTTTCATTATAAGGCTACATTGTATTAAAATTACTGTAACACAGAGGGTGTTTTCATTTTAAGGCTACATTGTATTAAAATTACTGTTATACAGAGGGTGTTTTCATTATAAGGCTACATTGTATTAAAATTACTGTTATACAGAGGGTGTTTTCATTATAAGGCTACATTGTATTAAAATTACTGTTATACAGAGGGTGTTTTCATTATAAGGCTACATTGTATTAAAATTACTGTAACACAGAGGGTGTTTTCATTATAAGGCTACATTGTATTAAAATTACTGTTATACAGAGGGTGTTTTCATTATAAGGCTACATTGTATTAAAATTACTGTTATACAGAGGGTGTTTTCATTATAAGGCTACATTGTATTAAAATTACTGTAACACAGAGGGTGTTTTCATTTTAAGGCTTCATTGTATTAAAATTACTGTAACACAGAGGGTGTTTTCATTTTAAGGTTACATTGTATTTAAATTACTGTTATACAGAGGGTGTTTTCATTATAAGGCTACATTGTATTTAAATTACTGTTATACAGAGGGTGTTTTCATTTTAAGGCTACATTGTATTTAAATTACTGTTATACAGAGGGTGTTTTCATTATAAGGCTACATTGTATTTAAATTACTGTTATACAGAGGGTGTTTTCATTATAAGGCTACATTGTATTAAAATTACTGTTATACAGAGGGGTGTTTTCATTATAAGTCTATGTAGCCTTTAAATACTATTGTTAGATTTCACGTGGTTTTTGCAAAATGTATTGGGAACATCACATGACGATTCTGTCTGATTTGTCAGCACACACCTCACTCCGACTGTCACTAGTGTCAGCCATTTTGTTGTTTATCTGTAAAGTGAAAGTCACATGATCTTTTGACGCATCATTAAGCCACAGTAAAAATAGGCAAGGTGGTTCCCTTAGGTATTTATGTAAACAACCTATAAAACACAGTTATAACCATTGAAGGATGTTAACTTGTTCTTTATAATCAGGAGTTATATTAATAGCAATGAATACATGGATCCAATACTATTTTCATGTATTGAATTATTCACAGAACTCAAATTTGATACTCGGCCTTTAAATGGACTATGATAAATCAGAAACTGCAGCGATTTATGTTGTGAAAACTGGGTCTAACAATCAAAGAGCAATAATATATAAACAGTGTTGCCTGGTGTCATATATAGTGCTGTCATTTAACTGTGGTAGCTTGCCACACCGTGTCAGGATGTCTGCCTCCAGTCCAAGCAGCCACGTCAGAACATTCCTGGTCATGATCTTTGACTCCAGATCTGTGGGTACAGGGATCGAACCTCAAACTGACCAGCCACTTCACTTAAAAGAGCATTTGTTGAGATTGTGCAGGGCCCAGCTTTTACACCCAGTCTGGCTCAATCATAACAGCATTTGTTGAGATCATGCGGGTCCCAGCTTTGAGAACCAGTCTGACTCAATCATTACAGCATTTGTTGAGATCATGTGAGTCCAAGTTTTGAGACCCAATATGACTGCTCAATTTTGTTGTCATGTTACACAAACGGTTGTTATTGTTACTATTTTTATTATTATTATTAAGTAATTATATATTAAAGCTTTTTGCAATTAAAGATAGGCTCTTAGTTTAGAAACTTGGTTGGAAATTGATAGTGTAGATCAAAGTCCGACAGCCGAATTGGAAACTTGTTAATCAAGATCTTCACTGTTTGCTTGAGTAGATATATTATTCTTATTTAGCATGCATCCTATCACAGTCTTATGTGAGGATGTTAGTAAGATCATCTGATAGATGGATTATTTAATGTTAAAGGAAAATACCCCTTGTTAAAGGTGGTGTCTGACAGTTTGGCTTCATCAAATACACGTAAACATGGATTGGGGGAATTGAGGCATAATTTCTGCAAAAAGTCAAACTTAAGTCTTACAATAGATGATTTTGAATATTGTCTAAGTTGGAAGACAAAAGAAATTGTGAAATAAATTATTCTACATGCCCATTCTTTATAAAACTATAAATAAGCATGACTGTGATTTCTGCTAAAAACTAGACATCGACGTCAGAGCAGATTACCTGAATGATTATATAAAGTTGCAGGTCACATGGTTTTCTTTGTAGTTTCATTAGTTTAAAAAAAGCTAACTGTGCAGCATTGTGTAAATAGAAAATACCTATTTGTAATGATGTGTTATGCTTTACATTTCTCATAGATGTAGGACATCAATAATCAGCATTTTGTGAGATCTTTTCAGGCAACAAAAAATTATTTGGTTCTTTGAGAGAGAAAAATCTTATCCAAACTGTTGCATACCACCTTTAAAGGGAAATAGCTCTTGACACTGGTTATCCAGCCAAAGGTTAGAAAACATTCAGATATGAGATAAAAACAGATCACAACTGTCTATAAATGTGTGCCTAAATGCTATATTTAGAATGATTGGATTAAGAAAAGGATTATCCATATGTGAAAGATAAGAGAAATTGACTAATATGTCTTTATAAACTAAAAAAAAAAACACAACTGTTTTTCAAATGTGTATGTTTTGGAAACCATAAAATAGTGTAGTTTGATTTTGGAAATGCATTGACCTCAAGATGATCATTTGAACATTGTCTACTTACGTGATGGAGCATCACCTAACACGACTGGGAAAAATCATGGTGCCCCACAGTAAGCTGGAAGACCTTCTCCCTTAACGTCCTTTGCCCGGACTGTGACACAAAATAAATAGATCTTGGTTGATGAGTCAGAAGAGTTATAAGTCAGCAACTCTTCTCCTTGTCTTTGAGGAGCCCCCAATTTGATGCTTACAATTCATCGCACAGTTGGAAACATGACCATTTTCTTAGTAAAATATGCTGTAAAGGATATTATTACAAAACAGAATGTCTTTATATTGGTGATGGTATAGCTTTCTATGTATATTCTTAGCTTAAATGTGTTCTCCAAGAATTGGTTCAGTGCTTTCAAGATTTGGTTCTGATGAAATGTCTTCATAAAAATGAAATGTCATGCTGTCTGATTACAGGCAGCACTCTGTATACTTAAAGTGAATACTTCCTCTGAGTCTGTGACTGTCTCAGACTTGTTCAACCTATGTCAGGCTAATGTGCCATACCCCAACACTATTTTGCTTTGATGGCAACTTGACTTATAGCCTTCTATATTTCTTATTTTATAAATATTTTGGTGCAAACTACTGGTAAATCTTATTGCTGAGTTCCAAGTTAATTTGGATCTGTGTTTCACCTGTATAGCACTGATAGTTCATGTACAATAATGCTTATTTCTTGTTTGTTTTTTTATTTTGAATATATTTAGGAAATTCAGGAAATTGTTTTGTTTAATATATTCATGATTTGCTTTCATTTACATAAATTATATATGATATATATATAAATAAGCAGAAATGAGAGACATTAAAGAATAGTCTACCCTGAATAATGCCTAAATGCAAGTAGGTCGTTTCATTTGTTTTACTCGTTTTTTATGGTTGTGCTGTTTGGAGTGTATATTGACTTATCTGCCTTTCTTGTGATACCCAGCTTTACCATCATCAACAAATCTTCCAATTTCTTTTTAAAACAACAAATCTCGATAAGTATGTAAATGGATTTTAAGCTTATATTTATGCAAAATTAAAAAAAAAAAATCACTGTTTTAATTGCAAAATCTACAAAAGAACAGGTGATAATGTCCAAGAACTTCAACTATAAGGACCTACCGGTACCTACTGTTTGGAATACCTCGGATATTTTCTAACAGGGGAGATAATTTTCATTTCACCAATGTACCCCATTGAAAATGTTGTTGTTTTTTCGCCAATATTTTCATCACTTTAGGCAATATAAACTCCCCACTGCATTGACAGAGATTATAATTATATAGTTAATAAATGTAGTGAATCAATGTTAATAAACCCAGTTACCCATTATGGTATGAAGCAATTACAGTGCAGATTCTGATTAGCAATTTTCCTGAGGGAGCTGGTTGATCTGGATCTGTTTGTCTAAACCTGATCAAGTCAGTCTGACAAAGGCTATAAGAGTTAAGTAATATAGGGGTTCATCTTAAAGGTTTTTTTAATTTAGAAAAAAAGAAGATAAAGCACAACATATATTCATTTTGTTTACTTGTATTTTTTTCTAATATTTCATTCATCATCCTCTTCAGCCATTGAAAATGCTGTTTTTACGTTTCTGGTTTGTTCAGTTTCATACTGAAGTCCACACATCTCTGTCGATTGCTTTAGTTCGACTCAGAGGTAGTTGTTGGTGATAGAACATATAACCTTTAGAAAAAAAAGAATAAATACTGCCAGACACTTCCAAAATAATGTCAACCCAGTTGATAAACAGTTGATGTATAGAAACATTGTAAAAACACAGGGAAATAATACTCATTGAGAGAGCTTTTGTCATTAATTAATTTGCTAATTAATCAATTAATATTGTTAATTAGCCAGGAGGGAGTGGACGGACAGAGACAAGGAACGTCTGGCAGTCCTCTATTACAGTTTGTCAATGTCACATCACTGTGACAGCCACACTAACATTGAGCGACTACACATTGCTATGACGATTAGTTACCTTAGTTACGGATTGAGTTGACAGGGCGGCCAACCGGCTGACAAGAATCTATTGTGCTATAAAGCCTGCATCTGCTAAACACTAATTGATCAGGCTTAAGCAAAATATGTACATTCAGACCAGCCAACATCATTTGGAAGCTGTGTGCTCAGAATTTACACTATTTGCTTCTAAGTCTTTTATCAGTATATACAATTACTGAATGAAAAGAAAATGTTATTAAATAACTTATTGTTTAATAATTGGTTATTAACAAAATAATTTGGCAGGATAAGGGTTAAGTCTTCCCCTGAGATGTAGAAAATGGCATAGGTGGTAATCTTTCATGTTTATTGAGAACGACATGCCGCCTATACTGCCAGATAGATGGACACAAGGTCAGACAACACTTATAAAAACAAATGTCTAAAATGGTGACTAAATATGGTGACTAAGAAATATGATGAAAGGAAAGAAATGAGTACACCATGGAATAATTAGGGTTTATGAAGTGGGTAAAGAACAATAACCTGAAAATTGTGCAATAAATGGAAGGGACAGATAACTCTAGGTCTGGTAATGTGGAATAAATGGCACTGAGGTAAATAAAAAAAGATTCAACTCCATCTGCATTCCCTGAAGACCAGTATAATAAGGATCTGTACTATTTGTTGCTAATTCTAACAATACATCCAAACACCTTGTTGTGCAGATTGGGAGACATTGACTCAAAATATATATAAAGGTTATGAAGAATGAAGCATGTGAAGTGTTAGCTACAGATATGCTAGCATGCTTTCTGACATTAATGTCTCATCCGTATAGCTACAGATATGCTAGCATGCTTTCTGACATAATTGTCTCATCTGTATAGCTACAGATATGCTAGCATGCTTTCTGACATAATTGTCTCATCCATATAGCTACAGATATGCTAGCATGCTTTCTGACATAATTGTCTCATCCTTATTGGGATGTTATACCTCATTATCATCAGAATCATCATCATCATTACTATCAGCATTATCATCCTCATGATCACCAATGGCATTATCATCATCACCATCCTTATTATCAGAGTTGTCAAACTCATTATCATCCTAATTTTAATTTCTATAATTTTTTATTCAAATCGCAATCATCCTCCTCCTCATCATCATCATGTTTATCATCATCATAACCATCATGTTTATCATCATCATGTTTATCATAATCATCATGTTTATCATCATGTTTATCATCACCATCATGTTTATCTAAATAATCATCATCATGTTTATCATCATCATGTTTATCATCATAATCATCATGTTTATCATCAACACACCTATTCCATATGTCATCATCACCATTTACATCCTATGAACACAGAATTATCTTCATTGATCCTATGAAAGGCCTACATCCACTGTAAGTAAACTCAAACTCAATTTATAGGATAATTTAGCTATCTAAATAATAACTTAACAATATATTTTTAAAATATATTTCAAACATTTCTAAGCAGATATATCATATTATTAGTTGACGCATTTGCCAAAAAAAACACTGTAAATAATATTCTTCATCAAAAATTCTAAATATACAACCTATTACTTAAAATTATGACTAAATTGTAATAAAAAGAAATAAGCTGTTCAGTTCACATTTCACCTTTAAACAAATGTGTTTTTAAACATCTTGGAAACAAAGTAATTAATCCTTCTTACGACATAAGCTAAACCCTTACAGCTTTTATTATGTTACAAATAAAAATGCGTCATAATTAAGAAAGCCGAGAAAACACTTTACTTCACCAAGACTAAAGCAGACTCAATCCAGGGGGTAGATAAAATGCACCAAGATTTAACAGATTCCCAAAAGTTTTCGTATCCAGGCGATAATAAATGATGTTTCAGTGCTTATTCAAAATTAAAACCTGACAAATGGCTTATGGCATTCCAGACAAACATTGCTTTCAGAAATTCCTCACAGATTATACGAAAATATAATAAGAGACAGTGACATATTATTTTACATCAACAGCTTCGACTTGCCTCCACTAAATCTTGAAAAATCATTTTTCATTTGTCTTACTTTCGTGGCTATCAACACTTCAATTACTCATTTTGTTACTTGCAAAAGTAAAAAAAAAAAAAAAAAAGTAAAAAAAAAAACAAGAAAAAAAAAAGAAATAAGAAAAAATCATTGGGCAAAAGAAAAAAAAATCATCCACAAAATCACCGTTCATCGTCCGTAACTAAAACCATATCCCCCTCTATCATTTGTTCCTCTCTTGTGTTTCCTTCCCTCAATAGCACCTTAACATAAAAATCACAGCATAATTATTTCTATTTAATTGCTGACATCTGCATCTAAAAATACTATATTTCTTATTCCTTAAGGCATTGCAGCAAAAAGTGATTCATGAAATTTCCGATCAGAATCTGCACAATTTGCCCAGACGTGACCAATTTTTTTCTATGCTGGCTTGGAGTAAAATAAATGACAGCAGGTGCTGAGGCCCTAGCTATTTTATTCATTTTGAAATATGTAATAATTATTCACATGAGATAAGATAATCTTTATAAATGCAAAAAAACACAAATAAAACACACCCTGAGTTTTATCTTTATTGATATATTATATATCACAGAGGGAAACCAAAGTCGTTTATCTCTGCTAGATGAAGGGGTAAGTAATTTCTCACTTGAAGGTTGAGCCGAGGTTTTATCTTTTGCTATCTAGAACCAGTCTATTCGATCTGTGATGGACTGACACAGACTGCCATGCATCAATTAACACCCAATTAGGGCTCCAAGATCCTGCCAGGTTCTTCAGACATACAGCAACAGACTGTCCAAGACCAGATGACTTATCTCAAAAATAACACAAGAAAAGTGAACAGAGTTTAGATTAAACTTGACGTTTGTGTGTGTGTGTGTATATATATAAATATATATGTGATGTTTTCAGTTATATTTTGTTCAAAAAGTGTTTTCATACAAAATAAATTATTCAGAAATAATCTTTCATTCTTTTGTTAGCCATACTTACCTGTCTTATATAGAGCAGAGAAAGTGCTGCCATAATAAAAAAAACATGCAATGAACATTAATTATTACAGTTGAATCCATTTAAAGTTTATTCATAATTAGCTTCAGTATTTTTGGGGGCCTGAATGGCTTAAATATATAAATGGTAACCACGGTGACAGAAGCAGCCATAGCACCAGTAGAAGCCATAGAAACAAAAGCAGTCATGGCAACAGAAAGCAACCACAGTCTCAGAAAGGAGCAACTATAGCATCAGAAGCAACAAAGCAGCAAAAGTAGATATCAGCAGACACAGCCATAACATCAAAAGCAGTCATAGCAACAGAAGCAACCATAGCAACAGAAGTAAACATAAAAACAGAAGCAGCCATAGTATCAGAAGCAGTCAAAGCAACAGAAGCAACCCTAGCAACAGAAGTAGACTTAGTAACAGAAACAATAATAGCAATAGAAGCAGTAAGATTGACAGAAGCAGTGTAGCAACAGAAGCAGTCATAGCATCAAAAGCAGACATAGAAACAGCAGCAGATAAGCCTCCCACCACATGGATACGAATTCCGGAAGAATTCAGGGTGAACTACTTAATGTGGTAGGGTCCTCCAGCTTACCTGAAGTGAGCCAGTGGTTCAATCCATGCATTTGTCTTGGGTTGTCCTCCACCAAAGCAGCTGGAATTTGCTAAAATGGTCATGCTGTGATGTATCTCAAAAGCAAAACACACAAACAATAGAAGCGGAAATAGCAATGTAAGCAGTAATGACAACAGAAGCAATCATATCTAAAGAAGCAGAAATTACAACAGATTCAGCCATAGCAATTAGAATGAGGTATAGCAAAAAAGCAGCCATAGCAACCAAAGTTTCCATAGTAACACAGGTGACCAAAACAACACAAGCCACCCTTACAACAGAAGCAGACATACCAACAGTTTCTGCCATTGCAGGATTAGAGTAGCTGTTATGGTACAAGAGGCTGTAACAGAAACAGTCATTGCATCTGATGCTGCCATAGAAACATATGATTAGCAACAGCATCAACCAGAGTAGGTCAAACGAAGCAGTTTAAGTAGATAAAAGCAGCTACAATGGCTGAAGATGCAGTTTATGCACCAAATTAATTGCATCATGGAAATAGCAGCAGAAGCAGCTATCAGATACAGCATTGTAGCATTATTTACAGCGATCAACCTGCAGCATTGACAGAGCAGCAGAGAACAGTTAGCACTGACAGCTAAGGGTTGACACTGTACATTATCAGAGACAAAAACAGGGAAAACAAATGTTGACAATCAATCACAAACTAAGTGTGGATTAAAAATCTACTTAATACAGGATCCTACAATCAATCATCATGTCAGTGGTGATTTACTTTTATGGGAAGCCTCGTTGTCATAGCAACCTTGGAGACAAATCGTCACATTCATCACACGCGATGTTGCCCGCCAATGTTTCCAAGCATTGACAACATGGCTGCAGATATAAAGGGAGTGTGTTTTTCTTTGAGGGCAATATATCCCTTTTTTTCTCAGCAAGCCCTATATGGTTGTTGCTCATCAAGGTTTGAAATTGATAGTTCTAATAAGGTATAAAAGAATATAACCTAACCTTAAGATACTGGCAATGGTTGGTGACAGATTGATTTCCATCAACCCATTTCCACATCTTATCATTTTGGTACAGACTTTTCAAAAACTGCACAATCCATAGGTGCAAGTGTAAAGTCTGTTTACATAAACTAGTTTATCCAATAGGTGCAAGTGTAAAGCCTGTTTACATAAAATAGTTTATCCAACAGGTGCAAGTGTAAAGCTTGTTTACATAAAATAGTTTATCCAACAGGTGCAAGTGTAAAACCTGTTTACATAAAATAGTTTATCCAATAGGTGCAAGTGTAAAGCCTGTTTACATAAAGAAGTTTATCCAGTAGGTGCAAGTGTAAAGCTTGTTTACATAAACCAATTTATCCAACAGGTGCAAGTGTAAAGCTTGTTTACATAAACCAATTTATCCAACAGGTGCAAGTGTAAAGCTTGTTTATGTAAACCAATTTGTCCAACAGGTGCAAGTGTAAAGCCTGTTTACATAAACCAATTTATCCAACAGGTGCAAGTGTAAAGCTTGTTTATATAAACCAATTTGTCCAACAGGTGCAAGTGTAAAGCTTGTTTATACTCATATAAACCAATTTATCCAATAGGTGCAAGTGTAAAGCTTGTTTACATAAACTAGTTTATCCAATAGGTGCAAGTGAAAAGCTTGTTTATATTAACCAATTTATCCAATAGGTGCAAGTGTAAGGCTTGTTTATGTAAACCAATTTATCCAATAGTTGCAAGAGTAAAACCTGTTTATATAAACCAATTTATCCAATAGGTGCAAGAGTAAAACCTGTTTATATAAACCAATTTATCCAATAGGTGCAAGAATAAAACCTGTTTATATAAACCAATTTATCCAATAGATGCAAGAGTAAAACCTGTTTATGTAAACCAATTTATCCAATTAGTTTAAGCATAAAGCCTCAGGTAAACAGTTGACATACTTTAGACAAAAAGACACTTTTTGTTTGTGATACTGATAGGTAGCAATTAAATTAGGTATTTATAGAAACTGTCAAATGATAAATAGGAGAAGGAGTTTCATACAAAATGGGAAAGTTTCTTATTTCATCTACGAATTGATGTTGATATCAATAGGTTTTAACAACATCTGTGCAGAAGTGCAAATCACCGATAGGTGCTAATTGCTATAGGTGCTAATTGCTCTTCCACATGGGATAGTTCTGTTTTTAGCACAAAACAATATTAAATTTACAAATAACCAGTTTAAAAAAATAAATTCTGTATTGACTTTTGGCTGGCTAATTTGTTAATAATACATATTAAATTCTTTGCTTTTTGTTAAAAACTTCATGACAGGGGCAAAAAGCTTTATTGCGAGATCTAGACTTAGCAGCAAATTAGTGAAGATCCTGATCAGACAGCTCCCAGCAAGAAAGCTGGCTTATCTGTATCTACACTATTTAACAGCCTAATAAATACGTGCTTAGCAAGCTAAGGGTTAATTAACATTTAAATGTAACATTAAAGGAATATTTTTTAATAATTGTTTGTAACTTCTTGTAATTTGTTCTTGTTACTTCCATTTACCCATTATTTTGATTATATCTTTTACCTATGTTAGGTTGTGTGTAAAGTTTTAAGGACAGTTGAACCCGAATACTGGCTTCTTTAAACTTTACCACATTTAAACATATTTTTTAGAGATGTGGCAACAAGTAGTGCAGATTCGAAGAAGACAGCTCTAAAAGTGGACCAGTTCATCTGGATAGGGTCTTTTTTGGATTAGCCTAGTCAATTGACGGCTTATCATGTTAACAAATAATCGTCACTTTCACAAAATTAACACTGGTGTTTATGTCACAGGAGCTATAATTGTCCAATTTCCCAGAATTCCAAACAGTTGTTTATATATTGAGGCTTAGATTCATGGTGCAAATTATATGTATGTCCCTCATTATAAATTGCCATTGTTGAATGTTACTTTATTATATTTAATTAATACTGTCCATTACTGCTGGGCATGCTGTATTGTTGTGTGAGTGTTCTTAATCCATCACAAATATAAGACGACCTGAAGAAAAATGCTCTAAAAAAGACATGACATGTTGAAAAATGCTTAGTGCTAGAAATTCCTCCTCAGATAATTAGTAAAGTTGTAATGTCTGTGTAGGACAATAGAAACCACGGTGACAACCATAACAGGCAAGTTATCATTTGTTGAAAGTCTATAAATTTAAAGGTCATGCCCACAAGTTTGTCTCAATATCTTATCCGATATAAAACATTTACAAACTGGCAAGATAATTTTTATTTGTATAAAACAATAGAATAAAATCAAATTTTGGTTTATAAATTTTTTTTATTGAAAAAAAAAAATAATAAGAAGAAAAATGGCAGCCTGTGGGAACTGTGAGCCTTGAAATTTTGAAGCCGGCACAATAACACCATCTGGACTGATGCTTTGTTGATGATGTTTATAAATTGTTTAACTTCAACTTATCAGTAATCCTATTTTTGTTGAAGAACTGTTTAAGAAGTTATATTTTCTCTTAATTCTTTTGCAAATTTATTTATGGTGTCAGTGCTGATGCATGGCATCCTTTATGAAATGCATTCGAAATTTGGCAAAAGGCTGTTGTTGTAGTTATCAGTCTTTCGGAACTCCTCAGCTGTACCCGGACAAGTCTGTGGGAAGAAATGGCCGAGGTGTTGTGAATGGTTATTAACTGTTACAGATTTGTATAACTTCAACTTCTTGCTGTGTATATAATGTACTGATTTTGGCAACTTTGAACTCAGTGTGTTAAGCAGGTTCTATTCTCACCAGTTAAGCGTATTGCTGTCCGAGGCTTTTGAGGTTGTTGTTCCTACAGTTTTGTTCATTTCTTAAATGAGTTTTGTAAAGTATTAGTTAGCTGCATTGATGTTTATGCTCCCTGAATGAAAATTTCGGGGGAGCATATAGTCGCCATGTTATCTGTCTGTCCATCCCGCGTTCATGTCTGGCCCATAACTTTGTTATTTGAAGTCTCATTTTAAAATTGTTTGACAGGAATGATCGTCATATCGAGACAATGTGTTGCGCGCAAAATTTGGGTCGTTACCTTGAAGTTCAAGGTCACAGCATGACCTTGAAGCAAAATTGTGTCCGGTCCATAACTTTGTTATTTATTGTTGGATTTTAAAATTATTTCACAGAAATGATCACCATATTGAGAAGACATGTTGCTTGCAAAATTAGGGTTGCTACCTTAAAGGTCAAGGTCACAGTGTGACCTTGAAGCAAACTCATGTTCAGCTCATAATTTTTTTATTTGCATTCACATTTTAAAATTATTTCACAGAAATGATCTTAATATCAAGACAAATTGCGCGTGAAACAGGTTTGATTATGTCTGATTTTATAGCACTACTCCATTTACAAAATTCACCTTTATAGTTATACAACAAACTGCTTTTGTGACAAAATACCCATTCAGGGAGCAACACGCATCTTCTTCAGTATCTTGTTTTTATACATTTAGATAATAATGAATACAAATGATGCAGCAACATTGTGAAGGCAAATTGTTTCATCATATTTTCAGCCCACTTTAAGTCAAAGCACTCATTGGTTGTCATGGTTATCGCTTGTCAGAAAATGTATAACTTTTTTAAAACTTATATTTGACACCCTTTGATGTTTTGCATCTATGCTTTCTTGTATTTGGATGCCCTTTGGTGCTTTGCATCTATGCTTTCTTGTATTTGGATGCCCTTTGGTGCTTTGCATCTATGCTTTCTTGTATTTGGATGTCCTTTGGTGCTTTGCATCTATGCTTTCTTGTATTTGGATGCCCTTTGGTGCTTTGCATCAATGCTTTCTTGTATTTGGATGCCCTTTGATGCTTTGCATCAATGCTTTCTTGTATTTGGATGCCCTTTGGTGCTTTGCATCAATGCTTTCTTGTATTTGGATGCCCTTTGATGCTTTGCATCAATGCTTTCTTGTATTTGGATGTCCTTTGATGCTTTGCTTGTATTTCATCACTTACATGCAAACCAGTGTTAAGGAAGTTACAAAGACCAGCAATTACTAGCTTTTCTTTCAGTTGTTTTTATTTTGCATATGAACCAGCTGGTGGGTCAGGACCTTTAAAATATAATATAGTCCAAGCAGTCAACTAGCATAAAAAAGTAATTTCTTCCTTATCTCTATAAGATGTATGAAGGCCTTGTTTGGGGTGACAGAATGGCATGTTTAAATGTTTAATATATACTAATGTTTATAGTTCCTATTTCATAACAAATGGGGTTTTTTTCTAAATAAATTACCTAGTGTTATAAAAAATGTTTGGTTTTCTCTTCGGTTAGTAACATTAATGTCAGCAAATGTCAAATGGCAATTTTTTGCAATATGGAGAATTTCAAATATTGAATACGTCTTTGGGATTCCATAATCTGGTAATTTTTTAAGTCACTATCCTGCATTCAATCAATTCAGTGTGTAGCCTTGATGACCTTATGTATGACTTCATGGATTATAATTAGGCTTTATATAATTTTTATAATTTTTGCCAGTGAAACAACACGGTAATAGACATAATAGTGACATCCAGCTATTGAGGGTCTAGTTGTAATGAGCTTAATAGCATTCGTAAGAAAAATAATTAGCACACCACCAGTCAGCTGGAAGACCTCTACACTCAAACTTTTGTTTTCTCTGAGTGGGACTCAAAACAAATGCCGTGACACTTGAAGAGTTATTAGTCTGCGGCACTTTGGCTGCTTGAGCATGACTTTCTTGGATTAAATATTTCAAGGACCTTCTAACCGTGACTCAGGTGAGTTTGACTGGGTGTTGTGCAAGTGCTGTGATGTGTGAAGGAACATGGCTCAGATTGCTAACCACTGGGCCTCAGTCGGTAGAGGGTTCTTTCCCAGGCCACGACATACTTAAGTCATTAAAAATGGTGGTGGTATATATATTCTTTGCTAATGCTAATGCTCAAGCATAAGGGTAGTTCTATGACAGGATAATGTGATATTATGCCATGTTTTCATGGCATGCTATATACAGTGAAGACAGTACTATATCTGCTTCAAGTGGACACTGTCTCCAGATAACTGAAAAACTGTTGGTGAGACAATAAACCCAATAAATAAGCAAACAGAATGCTTACCACAATAAACGTAGCACTTTTTTCTGCTCCATGTAGACAGCAGTTCTTTATGACAGAAATATTAGTGATTGATAATTTAACATTGGTAAAGTAAACATAAATCTACCAGATATTTCACAATTATAAATATGCTGTTGTTTAATATCCATGCAATATTGTTTTTACTTTGACCACATTCTCTTGGTCCCACATAATTGCTCTGCACACCTAATTGAGTTTTAAGGCATACCATCACTTGATAGGTCATACGGCACTGCATACAAATAAATTTAATGTAAATAAAGTATAATCAGGTTAAATTTAAAATATGTGAGTAGACATATAAAAATCCAGCAAGTTAAAATAACGTAAGTCATAATAAACTGTTTAAAAATTTATAACTTGTTAAGACTATCAATCTTTGTTTATCATTTTGTTTCAGAACATAATTTTTTTAAAAAGGGCAATGACTCTGAAGATATTCACTTTAGTGGATTAAAGCAACCAAAATAGAAACCATCCTGTATGTTGGTATCAGTTAAATTAATTTATATAAAGGTTACATGCAGCAGCAATTATATACTTAATCCCCAGAACAGGGGTTAGATATTGTTACAAGTATTAGATGTAGACCAACCTTACTGACACCATCTTTAAATCTATAAGCAAAAAAAAACAGGACCCAAAAAAAAAAGGATTTTAATACACCACTAAATTCCACTGTCTGCACTCATACTTTTGACTGATGACAACTGTCAATCTGGGATATGTGAAGAGAGAATGAGGATTCTCTGAAGCATTTATAAATCACTCACACATCACAGGGCCCTCCATCCCAGACATCTCCCTTGCATCAAGTGTAACCAGGAAACATCCCTTGACAACTTTGTTGTTGTTTTTTCAATTTAACTTTTTTTAGAAAAATCTGGTCATCCATGCATTCAGTCATCTGCAGATTGTAATTTGATTTTTTTTTTTAAGCTCAAGACTAAGTCGACAGTGAGTCATTCACTGCTAGGTTCGAGTTCCCAATTAACAAATATATAAACCAAAACCACACACCGTAGTGCAATCTGTAGAGCATCGGCTTTAGGTACTGGAGGCCGCGGGTTCGATCCCCGGCTGCGACATACCAGAGTCATAAAAAATGGTAGCGGTATAGCTCCCTTGCTTACACTCTAGCAAATATAAGGATAGTTCCATGACTGGTTGGCCCAGTGTCAGGATAATGTGACTGGGTGTGGTATCATGCCAGGTGTTCATGGTATGCTATACACAGTGAAGGCAGCACTATATCTGCTTCACGTGGACACCGTCTCCAAATAACTGAAATACTGTTGGTGTGACGATAAACCCAATAAACAAGAAAACATAAACCAAAATGCACAGCTTCATTGTCCACTGGAGATATTTCAAGGTTCTGTTATATTCTGAAATAAATAACTTAGTTTAATCTATTACCTTGAAAGGATATATTGTTACTGCCTGGTCATTTGAGCATCATGAAGTCTCTTTAACCAAAATTTATCTTTAACATGTGTGTACACTTAATCATGTAAAGGCATTCCTGGCATTACAGGTATATGTGTAACTTTAAAATAATACCTGTTTATAATTTAAACACAGGTTGGGGGGATCAGGTTTGATTCCCGTGCTCTGGCCTTTGGGATATCCATGTTGGCTTAATTGCTTTATAATCTGTAAATCACACCAACACAATAATCCACATTATGGCAATGTCTGGCTGTTATAGACCATTTCACAGACTGTCCAGTAAATCTTGTAAATAACTCAGAATATTAGTCACATGGAACTAAGTCATACAATATTTAAAGCCAGTCAGTATTGGAATGAAAATGGCGGCGAGTACAAGCAACAGCAGTTCTAACACTGATTCAAACATCGATCTTAAAATGGCTTATTTGACAGGAATATTAAGTGATCCTCTGTTTAGATTTAACATCCTCACTGTCCTTACATATCTTGTGGCTGGTCTGACTGTAGCAACAGCCTAGCACAAATTTACTTAATTTGCCCGTTTTGTTCTGTGCGCACATGTACTGACCAACATAAATACTGAGTTGACCTAGATTCCTTTGTTTTAATGTCTTCTACATGGGCGTGTCCAATTTCTCTGCAGTTTTTGCTGGCCAAAGAGGCTGGCTTTTATTTATCGATGGGAAATAAATCATGCATACTTTTTTCATTGATATTTGGCATAAAAAGTTCATTTACTGGAGAGGGCTACATGGGGTAATACATGATCAGGGGACCACCCACCCTTCCCATAAACTGCAGGAACAAGACCTAGATACATTCAAGTTTTTCCTCTTAAATGAGTTGCAAACCCATGCAGTGATGACCTTAACAAATAGTTTTGCTCATGGGCAGTCCTTACTATGTACGATCAATCTAAAAATACATTAACATGTTTTCTTTAATTGAAACTTCATGTGCGTAAACAGATTGGTTAGTCTCTGCTGACCATATTTGACCATTTACGGTAGTAAGTGCATGTTTAAAATACAGCATGATACTGACATAGTTTTCTATTAGACTTTTGGTCATCAAGCTTTACTAGTTTTTATGTGAAAATAAGTAACATTTTTATGTGCATTGAACATACAAAGATATTAAATCTGCTAAAAAAAGCTTAGAAATGGTTGCAATAAAAAGTGTATGACTGTGTCATAGCTCTAGTGTAAAAGATAAAAAAACTTGGGATGTGGCATTGTGCACAGATAGGCTTAAACCTATTGAGAATAAATGCATTAGAGGGTCTTGTTGAGCCATATGGACAGATCTGACCTGATTTCAACCTTACTCTTTCTGAAGACCAGTGTTGCATGTCATGCTACATTCTTTCCAGAATGAGTGTTGATAATGGATTAAGAGTGAGAATAAGAATGCCTATGGTGTAAGACAATAACAACAGGTATAATGTATAGGTACAATCATTGATAGACAGCGGTCTTACCCAGCATGTGGCTAATTGACAAGCTGCTGAATTGCCAAGAATGCTGTTATATAACCATCCACCAGATTACAGGACCAGACTTTCATTTTTACCTTACAGATAAGACCTCATTATGTTGTATCTTTATGGCTTTTTTATTGGCCCCAGATAGTCCGTTGTATCATCCCCATTGCTATATTTATGTAGCTTTTAAATGAAAACATGTTTGCAATCCCCCTTTTTTCGTAAGTGTGGATTAAATTTCTAGATTTTTTAAGGGAAATTGTTAGACATAATGACGGCAATAATAGATTGTAATTTTAATCATTGTTGTTTTGTAATTTCTATAAAAGATTAACAGTCATTTGCAAATGAAAGGTAATACAAAATCATGTACCTTTTAGCTTTTGATTGTTGTGTTTTAAAGGAGCACAGAACGGTTTGTAAACTTCTTATTTATCCATAAAACTATTTATTTTCTCACTTGAAATGGGCTATTTTATCCCCACACCAAAGTTCAGGCTGGCGGAATTGCTGGAATCAAGTTGTCTGTCTGTGTGTCTTTGTACAAAATTTTGTCCAGGATTCTTTGTCTTGTAGTTTTGCATTAGTTTTGATGAAACTTCATACTACTAAGTACCACAGGAACCTGTGACCTGGGGTTTTTGTTACCATAAAAAAATTGCAGGAGTTATTTCTTCTTCCACCTTTTAACAATACTTCTGACTTTGACACCAGAGGGAGATTTATGAAAAATTGGTGATTTTGGTATTCTTTGGACAGCGGAATACAGTATTACTTTTATCTAACGCTTGGGGCTAAGGGCACAGCATTACACCTGGCTCGTCGGTGTCAGTATACTGGACCGGCTGGGTTCAGTCCTTGGGCACCTCATGAGTGCCCCTGTGCTATAATGATAGAAATGTCGCTGCACAGTATTGGCAAAAATGCCGGCTAATCTCTACTTTTATCCAAGTGATATTCAATTTTAGAAAACTCAAAAATTATTAAGAAACTGTTTTGTACATATAGTTCTCTTTGTATTTTAAACTTATTTGGAAACTGGCTGATTGGTTAGAGTACGGGGAGTTTTATACGTCTCAACCTCAATGCATGGGTTAAGGTCCTGGAATTGGATCAAACATGGTCGACTGGATCTGGCCAATAGTGTCGATCCTGAACAGAAAAATCCCCTGCTAAAAGCTGTGTCAGATCATGATCTATATCCATAACTGCATAGTCTCAAACTGTTATCTCTTATTACCATTGCATGTAGTTATGTAGGTATAAGCTTGTAGAAAAACACAAATAAAAAAAACAAATGAAATGAAATGTTAAATGTGGTAGTTTATAGATTGCATATATCAGATACATGTAACAACATCAAACCCCTACTCTAAGGAATCATTGCATAACTGCTGTATAAACTTATACTTTAGTTTAAGTAAAGGCTGTTTATAAGATTACCTCAATTGTTAGACGATACAAATCATTTAATTTATTGCTTTAAATATCCATTATTTCTAGATCTGTATAAATAAGCATGATGTGATTTGGGGGTAAAAATATTTTTCGATGTCAGAGCTAAATACCAGGATGATCATGTAACGTGATCTCAAAAGTAAATGGTCATGTGGTTATCATTTAAAGTCTAACTGTGCAGCATGGCTTGGATAGGAAATATGTTTGTGTAATGACAAATGGGGTATTTATGATTTACTTTTCACATGGATGTAGCCTAGGGCACCAATAAACAGCATTTTGTGGAATCTTTTCAGGTTACAATAATTTTTTTGGTTGCATTAGAGAAAATTAAATGGTCCAAACTGTCGGATAGCATCTTTCATGGGCTCAGTAAATAAAGGGTTTAACATCTGTTTGTGGTTTATGTGTGTGATGAAATGAACAAAATCTAGTCTTGTCCAGTCCAGCCGGCCATTGCTAATGCTGGTCAGTGATGCAGGGATAGAGACTGAGCTGAGACAAGAGATGGAGACAAGAGCAGAGAAGAGTGGAGATATAATCTGGACAAGTCAAATAAATCAGGCAAATGCCACAACTGTCAGTTTTGTCTGTAAACCCAGCACTGGCAAGTCCAACAAGAGCAGGCTGTGTCACAAAACCAGTCTATAAATTGATAAATATAATGAAAATGTAGCAGACCAGTCCAGGGCAATTCGGCAAAGTGCAATGGACTGCTTCAAGAAATCTTGTCTTCTTAAACAATAAAACATGAGGATAATTCAATCAAGTGGCTGCCAGTCTATCTTGGATTGACAATATTGCAAACGTTAATTGGACTGACATCCAGATTCAGCGTCTATATGTCAGTACAGAAGAAGCCAGACGACCCGTCTGCTACCCAAAAAATAGAACATTTTTTATAAGTTAATGCTGTAGTTAGTATCTTGCCTTGTGCTGGTGCTTAATCTTTTTGCCTGATTATGTATTTAGTTGTCATGTTTAATGATTTGAAAACATCAGCAACCAGTTTATTTCTGTTATCTTCAGTTTCACAGTTTGTAATATTTTCATTGTTATTATAATACCCTTTTTTTTCAGATGTTAGCATGACTTACGACCACTTCCCCTCCAATTGACATGTAGAGATTTTTTAAACGCTAATTCCTTGAACTTGTTAAGAGACATTATCTATAATGAGTAATGGCTCCTATTGGTTTTGCAGGGTCAGTGGTGCAAGATCAAGGTCAGAGTGGCCTTGAACTTGACTTTACTTTATTATATATATGACCCCCAAAACAATAGAGTTCATCTACTTTGAATGTCAAATGCCAAGTACAGGTAGATAGTTAAAGGGTTGTAGCATAATGGGTATATATAGATACTAATTATATATATAATTATATGCATATGCATATATATATATATATATATATATATATATACACACATATATATATATATATATACATATACATGTTACTATCTACTTGGGATTAGTCATTCAAAGTAGAATGAACTCTATTGGTTTTAGGGTCAGTGGAGCATAGGTCAAGGTTGCAGTGACCTTTAATGGTATAACTTATTATTAATCTATGAGCTTTCTATGGGTTTTAATAAAACTGGAGTAGTGGCTAAACAAACACAAAACATTAGAATGTGTCATAATATAGACTAAAATTAACATTGTTTTGTTAATTTCTGCCTGATTGATAATCTGATAAGACACCTTTGACATTTTTTAACAGGCTCTAATAGAGCCTTCAATTTCCATATTTATAAGGCTTAGGCAAATATTGTAGATTCAGATCAGTAAGCTTTCTGCTGGGAGCTGTCTTATCAAGTTCAGCACTATTTGCTGCTCAGTCTGTGTTTATAAGTGAATCAACCCTGACATGTAACCAGGGCTCTAAAAATACGGTAGTCCGATGTCCCGGACAAGTCGAAATGCAGTTTCGGGCTACTGGTCATTGATCATTAAACAAGTCCCGGACAAGTCATAAATTGGCAGTTGAACAAGTAACAAATAAACAGCAGTTTCTAATTAGCGATGAGGATAATCAGTTTTATGCAAGGAGCATTTATCTACAACACCTGTCAACAAAAGCGGTACATGTACAATGCACACCCCTGTCTAAAAACATCCAATCACAACGCGTGATACATAAACACATCTCGACAACAAATAAAAGAAACAGCATGTTGTTGTGTCTTGTTTGTTAGTTGCAGAAATGACAAATGTGTTGTTGTGTTTGTTAATTAAATGTTTTCGGAAAATTAATTTTTGTCCAGGTTACTAGTCCGAGACTAGTCATTGAAAAGAAATTTTTTTCCAGCCCTGGTAACATATATAATATTAAAGCAAAAAATCAAAATGACTTAAGCATGAGTGTTTAACAAAATGTAGCAAGCTAAGGGTTAAAAGACACAATGATCTTCTTAGTGATTGTTGTTTTCTAATCATTTCTAATGGATTACTAAATATTAGCAGAAGACATATTCCTTACATTTGGTAGGAACATTTGGTTATGATGAGTAGACTCCTCTGATTGGGTTTTGGGTCTAAACCAGGGTAGCAAAGGAGCATCTATGTTTTACAGACATCTCTTGTATTTTTTGTTGTTGCTATCTTACAGGAAACTTGAATATATGAAAAGTGTAACATTTCAAACAACCCATAAGGTCACGGTCAAATAAAAAAAAAAATCATTTTTTTATATAAAAGGATACTGAAGTGTAGTACTTCAATTAAACTTTACCATCATACAGACAGACATTTAAAACTTTGGCATACAGCATTTGGAAGATCAACCAGTAAGTCAAGGTCATATTCAAGTTCAAGGTCATAAAAGTAAACTTTGCTATATAAACAATAATGAAATTATACAATATAGGTAACCGTCGATTGCTTCAAATGGCAATGCAAAAAAAAAAAAATGTGCCAAAATTTATTTCTATTGCGGTCCTCTGTAATTGGTATTATGGCCCATAGATGCCTTAAATTAAAAAAAAAAACAGAAAAAATAATTTAAAGGCATTTATAACAAATATAATATCACAGATAATATAATGCATCTATGATGGATTTATTATGATATAATGAAGCTTGTTGTTACATACATACATAAATGTTTAGAAACCATTTCTTGTTGCACTCTTCCTGTTGTTCATTTTTGTAATGTAAAGTAACTTTATGTTTAATTGCACTGTAATTGTCTCCCATCCAAACAATTTTTAAAGGCATTGCGATCTCACTGATACTTTTCCCTTAAATAAATGGTTCTTTTAATCTAATTGTAATTGATATTGGCAAATTTGGTTTCCATTGCATAATTGCACATGGGGAAAAGGCCTAATTCTGCTTTTATTTTTCCTTGGAGTGTTCGATTATGATTCTGATAATATCATCCTTAAGGGCTAACTTTGGCTAACTTTGTTTATCAGCCAAGACCAGTTCATCATCTATTTCTCTATTTAATTTTTTTCGCCGTTCCTTCATTTCAACGCCAGATGCACCCCTGTTCTACCTGGAGGCAGATTTTATAATCATAATTTATCGGCAAGGGATGAAAACCGCATTGTCATTTTTTTTCTCTTTCTTTCTCTCAAAATGACTCCCATATTCATTGCACAAGCATGCTGATGATAATTCACATGCTGCAATCTGTCATTTGTTTCCAAACAAAAAAACACCTCCCTCAGAGATACTTAAATAGTTTTCTTTTTTCTGTCATTTGGCCTTTTTTAAATCAGCGCACAACAGGAATCGGGGTTAAAAATGCAAAAAGATAATTTTTCATTAGTTTAGATTTATTATCTGTTAAAAAGACCTTTAAAAAGAGAAGAAAGATTGATGTTATTAGTTAACAAAAAATAAAAAATGACCTGCAGAGCATTTATAACAGCTGCACTGCATAGTTTGGCGTTTTTAAATATTTTGGGGTTTGAATATTAAGGAACATTATTTTTTCTATAATTACGTCTAAAATAAATTTGCAACAAAAAAAGCAGTATTTGTGCCAAAAGTCCATTAAATAATAATGATGTATGAAGAAAACTATTGCCTTAATTGATAGTATTTTGGTTAGATTCCAAGAGATAACATTGCCGAGTCAATCTTTCAGGAAATTCACTTTGCATTGGTGGTTCTACTGGGATGTTTGTTTGCATTAAAGGCTTTGTAATGACCATAGTCTTATTAAGAGTTCTCTGCTCTTACCCTATGTCATAACCATGCTGGTAGATCACAGTGGGAAAGGACATAAAACAGTATGTACCGGTATACAGATTTGTCAGTGGGAAATGTCATAAAACAGTTAGTGTGTGAACTGTGTCTCACTTGATGCTCATGAGCATGTTATTCAATCGCCTGTATTATAAACTTGACATGAAATATTTATATATAAATAAATGTAAAAATACTGATTTAATTTTTATTTTCCACTTCTACACATTAATAAGTTTGGATAATCAAACATAATATCATCTAAGTACATGCCATGAAAGTAGCTTGCACTGTTCCTTTTAAAATTTACCAATAAAAGTGTAAAAAGCATTGATTTTTTTTCACACACAAGGGTTTTTATTACAGAACATCTGTTTCTATGTAATATGCTCATTTCACATGTTTCTCTTTATTTCATGTCTAATTTTAAATAATCTCATAATAACTTATCCCATGATTGATCAAGTTAATTGTTTGCCAAGTACTGCTCCTAGACCTGTAGCTGGTAACTGTCTGGTAGCTGATGTTTGACCAGAATGTTTTAGGCTGGTTTGAGAGACAAGCATGTAAGTTTGCAAGTTGATCGTCCTGTGGTCTGCATTTTGACTTAGAATGTTTTCTCTTGTACTCGCTAGACTTTCTTCTACAATGTTTCTCTTGTACTGGCGAGACCTTCTACAATGTTTTCTCTTGTACTAGCGAGACCTTCTACAATGTTTCTCTTGTACTAGCGAGACCTTCTACAATGTTTTCTCTTGTACTAGCGAGACTGCCTTCTACAATGTTTTCTCTTGTACTGGCGAGACCTTCTACAATGTTTTCTCTTGTACTAGCGAGACCTTCTACAATGTTTCTCTTGTACTAGCGAGACCTTCTACAATGTTTTCTCTTGTACTAGCGAGACCTTCTACAATGTTTTCTCTTGTACTAGCGAGACCTTCTACAATGTTTTCTCTCGTACTAGCGAGACTGCCTTCTACAATGTTTTCTCTTGTACTGGCGAGACCTTCTACAATGTTTTCTCTTGTACTAGCGAGACCTTCTACAATGTTTCTCTTGTACTAGCGAGACCTTCTACAATGTTTTCTCTTGTACTAGCGAGACTTCCTTCTACAATGTTTTCTCTTGTACTGGTGAGACCTTCTACAATGTTTTCTCTTGTACTAGCGAGACTTCCTTCTACAATGTTTTCTCTTGTACTGGTGAGACCTTCTACAATGTTTTCTCTTGTACTGGCGAGACCTTCTACAATGTTTTCTCTTGTACTAGCGAGACCTTCTACAATGTTTCTCTTGTACTAGCGAGACCTTCTACAATGTTTTCTCTTGTACTAGCGAGACTGCCTTCTACAATGTTTTCTCTTGTACTGGCGAGACCTTCTACAATGTTTTCTCCTGTACTGGTGAGACCTTCTACAATGTTTCTCTTGTACTAGCGAGACCTTCTACAATGTTTTCTCTTGTACTAGCGAGACTTCCTTCTACAATGTTTCTCTTGTACTAGCGAGACCTTCTACAATGTTTTCTCTTGTACTAGCGAGACCTTCTACAATGTTTCTCTTGTACTGGCGAGATCTTCTACAAGGTTTTCTCTTGTACTAGCGAGACTTCCTTCTACAATGTTTTCTCTTGTACTAGCGAGACTTCCTTCTACAATGTTTTCTCTTGTACTGGTGAGACCTTCTACAATGTTTTCTCTTGTACTAGCGAGACCTTCTACAATGTTTTCTCTTGTACTAGCGAGACCTTCTACAATGTTTTCTCCTGTACTGGCGAGACCTTCTACAATGTTTTCTCCTGTACTGGTGAGACCTTCTACAATGTTTTCTCTTGTACTGGCGAGACCTTCTACAATGTTTTCTCTTGTACTGGTGAGACCTTCTACAATGTTTTCTCTTGTACTAGCGAGACCTTCTACAATGTTTCTCTTGTACTGGCGAGATCTTCTACAAGGTTTTCTCTTGTACTAGCGAGACTTCCTTCTACAATGTTTTCTCTTGTACTAGCGAGACTTCCTTCTACAATGTTTTCTCTTGTACTGGTGAGACCTTCTACAATGTTTTCTCTTGTACTAGCGAGACTTCCTTCTACAATGTTTTCTCTTGTACTGGTGAGACCTTCTACAATGTTTTCTCTTGTACTGGCGAGACCTTCTACAATGTTTTCTCTTGTACTAGCGAGACCTCCTTCTCGTATTTTATCCTTTTGTTTTATTCTTCTTTCTCCCTCTATCCAAAGATAAGGAGGAAGAAGAAGAGGATGAGGTGAAAATTGTCATCTTCGGTGATTTATTCTCCTAGGAAAAGTATCACTTCCTATTTTAGACTGGTTGTGCTCTTCAAGAGTGACCCGAGCCAGGGATTTTGGGCAAAAGAAGGTCTCTAAAATTAATATCTAAAGGACTTAGTGTAAATGCAGAAGTTGATATGTTACAAAAAGTAAGAAATCAGAGAGCTAGAAAATGGCTTTTTTTTAAAGCAAAACACTGGCGATCGGAAAAAAAACTATGATAGTGAGACTGGGCATGAGCAATAAGTACTGCATGCTGTGTAGCTTTAGAAGAGAAGAACAGAATATATTTTTTATGGTCACTAGAAAGTTATAAATAACTGAATGCATATTTTATAGCAGGAAAGTATTTCTTACTAAAACAGATTTTACTATAAAAAACCAATTTTTCATTTAATTTGTCTACATATATAATCTCCTGTCCTGGAATTTGTCTGAATAAAAACTTTCCTATTAATCGTAACATTGAAGTGTCAGTTACTTTACTTTTTTTCTACGATGGATAATGCTTTTTAGCTTGCGTATCTGATCTTATGTTTATGAAAAATAAAATGTGTCAACGTAAACATAACATTATTTTCATTACACTATGAAAGTGTATGGTGTCATATTTTTATAATTTACATAAAATTTGTGAAATAAATATACCATTTGAAAGCGTAATTTAAGCATTTTTGGCTGGCATTTTTTTCATTAATAAAGTACACAAATGTACATAAATATTTCAGTTTTATGTAAAACTCAGTAAATGATGAAACCTTTTATCACTGTGAATATAATAAATCCAGATTAAATGATAATTATCAACAGTTCAGGAATTAAAACATATTTTGTATAATCAGATTATCTTATTAATTTATTAAATAAACACAAACATTTATGTCCAAAATTTAATTTAAATTTGATTTTTGAACTTCACAAGTAAATATTAAAATGAAATCTTATCTTTTCATCATTTTCCCCCTTTTTTCACCGTTCAAAATTCATTTCAGAGGTTTAAACCACACATTCTTGGAGTGATAAAACAAATTTGTGTTGATCCTTTCTTTTTAAATTGTAAAAATGCATTGCGGAAAATATTATAAAATGGAATACTCAGCAGACCAAGATTGTTGCACATGTTATACTGGTATACATTTATGATCAATATTAAATTATATGCATATTAATATAGTTACATATTGCAATCTATGGTAAATGATATATTTATTATTTACATATAAAGATCTATAATAATATTGTTTTATTTTGTTTTATTTTTTGAGATACATGGCAGTGACCTGTTATGATCCCAAATTAAGTCCGTTGCCCCAAATGGGACTCGAACAAATTCAGTGGGAGGCTAAGAAGTCAGAGGAGGTACAAATTGGTAACTCTACCACTACGCCATGGGTGCCCCATATAAAAAAAATTATATACATAATAATCTATTGTAAAAAATATATTTCCATATATGATCTATAGTAAGTGATATGATTAAACATATGATCATTAATATGTTTTTAAAATGTATTATATTTAAACAAAAAACACGTCAATAATATTTAAACAATTTAATGATTATCAACAAAAAAACAAAAGAATAAACAAAAGGCACAGTCTCAGTAATAGGCATGTGCTTAATATCCAACCCTTATATCTCCTAGAGCGTCATTAAATTAATCCCTTGAAAGTAATTTATTAACCAGGAGCGTATAATTGTGCAAACAATGCTTTTTTGTTATCAATAAGGAGTTCTGATAGTTGAACTACGTATTGATAAACAGGCAAGAAATACATTGAGGAAATATGTTAATTGCAACAATCTATTAAAACGACAAACCTCACTCACTTTTCTAAGAACACAATAACTCCTTAGCCTGCTCTGTTTGTCAATTACCTGTAAACATCTTTAGCCAATTGCTAACACTTACAGGTCAAAGTAACAATGAATTTTTCCAGACTCAAAAGAAGAAAGTGCCAACCCTCATCTTCAAGTGTTGGTTATTTGTACAAATCTTGTAGGTTATGTATGTGCGGTAGGTTAAGATTTTGAAGAAAATCTGAATGATCTTGCTTCAAGCATTGTCTAAAATGTTTTCAAAATTGCACAAAAGTAATTGAAATCTTGTTTGAAGTAGCAAATGCATACACTTAATAA
This sequence comes from Sinonovacula constricta, assembly GCA_007844125.1. Taxonomy (NCBI): domain Eukaryota; kingdom Metazoa; phylum Mollusca; class Bivalvia; order Cardiida; family Solecurtidae; genus Sinonovacula; species Sinonovacula constricta. The sequence continues at coordinate 20,667,136 of CM017565.1, forward strand.
ATGGGGATGATGGGTTTAGAAATAAATGTAAGGGAGTGTAAAATGCGTAACTTTTAGCAAATTGATCACGCTGAAGATAATAATGTAGATCCAGATCAGTAAGCCCCTACCGAGAGATGTGATCAACTATCTTGTTTGACCAAATCACTTTTATAATCAATCAAAACTCATTTTTTGTATGATTCTTTTATAATCAACTAATTTGTGTGCGTAATTATCTGTTTTAACCTAAACTCATTTCTGTGGTCAACTACCTTTAAACATTTGTTGTCACCAACTTGTTTCTTGTTAAACTTATTTTTTTATCAAAAACATTTTTGGTCCAAGTACATGAATTTACTATATGTTGTTAATCATATATATTGTCACATTTTTGGTAATGTATCTCCCAATTAGTGCTAATTAGTATGACAATATCATGACAACCCAGGGATAATGTTCAATCAGTGTAGAATGGACGGTAAAAACTTGCTTGGAACTTTCAGCAACATGCCATATTTTTTCCATGTTTTCTAGCCTGAAAATTTGTCATTACCAAAATTGTTAAATGTGGGTGGGGCTAAAATTTCAATTTTCAGGACTTTTTTGTGTGGGTTCTTTTTCGCCGGTGTTCTGTTTCAATTTACATGATGAATACTTTGACCACTTTTTGCCAATAATGTTCGAATACTGTGACTATAACCCATTTATAATTTCTCATGAAACACTTTATTGCAAAATTATTCGCTTTCATCTAGCTCGCAACTATATAAATGACTTTTCACCAATTCTAATTGAAATATATTTTGTATTAGCTGAGTATGTAATCGTTGGCATTATCCTTTATTATTTTGGCTTGCTAAGTAAGCATCTTTAACTGCATAGGTTAATGAATATAATTGCGTTAAATCTTCACAAACAATTAATGTAATTAGCAATTTCAAGTGTACAAGTAATCGTAAATTACATTTTTATTCCTTTTCAATGTGCCTGCATATGCTAACAAGGCACTTTTAGCTCTTTTAACTGTGGTTATTGCAATAGGACATATTTTAAATTGATTTATGTGCATGTAATTTAGTTATTTGATTATCAATTTTCCTTTTTATTGCTCATGTGATGATTGTGTTTGGTTGCTACAGTTGCAGCACTATCCGCAAGAGAAGGGCGAAAGGAAGCAATTAAATTTAGATCTACTCAGACACATAATTAATATTGACTCAAGTCTATACACCAGTAAATAGAGAACATTTTTATACTTTAAACAAATTTTCTTTTGAGCCAACATATAAAATAATTTCAATAACTGCACATTATGCTTGTTTTATATATAAAATGTCGAGTGCTTGCAAAGACGCAATGTTTATATTAAAATTTAACATAACCTATGTAATGATACTGCAAGGTTTTAACCTGTGCTTGTCAGTATAATAGGATTCAGGTTGGGCCCAATCAGCGGTCAATTGATAATGTTTTGGCCAGTCTTTTCTGCTAGATACTTTGGCCCATATTAACCAACCATTCTTAAGTCTAAGTCATGACTTAAGTCCAAGCCACAATGTTCATACCAACCAAACTAAGGTTATTTATGAAGTTCCAATGTGCTTTTAAGCTGAAAGTATCAAAGTTATAGTGTCATGCAAAAATACAGACATGTAGCTTAATACATAATGAAGATATTGTGGATTGAAATCCATAACTTGTGCATGTCTTACTCAAGAATGGTTGGTGAATACAGGCCTAAGTGTTTTGTATTGTTCTCTACCATTGTTTTTTCCAGTGATATAATAGCTTCAAGATGTCAGTAGGAATACATGTAGGCATTACTAAATGTTCACTTTTAATGCTTAAGAGTTTGGACATAGGTAAAAGAGGTCTGCTTAAATGTTTGAACCTCTAAAGAACAGTTTCACAAATAATCAAAATATTTCGATGTAGCATGGAAACTGATCATGACAATGTGTCCATGGCCTTATTTCTCAGTGAAAACACCATTCATATAACTACTTTGAGTGGACATGCTGTATATAACACCATACATATAACTTCTTCGGTTCGATACTCTGTACATAAGCCAATTAAGAACAATATAATAAACATAACAACAAGCACAAACACACATCATCTTTTCTCTACTGTGGCACAATTCTGTCAACACCATTATGTCAGCTTAACGCCATTTATGTTTCTGAAATGTTTCTTCCACCATGACTGTTGTAAGGTGGTTTAGTACAGCTACTATCACCTTGAACCATTGTCATTTGTTTATACATTATATCACCCTCGTGTTTTTAGTAATTTGCTAATGAATCCAAAACACCTGCAACCTATGCGGGTTGTTGGCAATAAATGCTGCAGCTAGCAGGCTGCTATGGTAAGCTTACAGCTGGTTGATCTGGATCTACGCTATTTTTCACAGTCTGATCTTGTTATTAGAAGGTTGAGAGGTAAATCTCCAGGGGCTATAGGAACATGTCTACTTTTGTCATCCTTCATATCGAATCCACTGCCTCTCTGTACAATTACTTTCCTCAGAATAAGCTGTCATATTCACTTGCCGATTTCTTTTAGTGTTCTATGTGATTTTAAATTAGGGTCCCTAGGATTCTGGAGTATGGAGTAACTTGTTCAAAAGGAGTTTTCTTTGGATATTTAAAATTTAAGTCGATAGTTTATATCTGCATTGTTAGTGTAGTTGATTTCATTCCCATGCACGGCCCCTCATGGCAAGGAATTTACTTGCAGCTCTTTGCAGAAGAAGATGAGATGTAAGAAAGCAACATGTTTGAACATTGTTTTTAGTGCAGCGTAAATCAGTTTTGGGCAATTTGTAAGAAAGACAGTTTCTGATAACAATGTTAAAGATTTTTTTTATATATCTAGTAAAAATTAAAGAAATCTGTTTTGACTAAATCTGTTTGTTTTTTTGGCAAAATTTAAAACCCCCCACTATTTTTGGCATAATATAACAGCCTGCTTTCATTAAAATGAAATAAACCCTGTTAAGTGCAAAGCACAACAAAAACAGTTTATGGCAGAATGTAACAGAACTGGTTTATGGCAAAATGTAACAAAACTAACATGTGCCAGGCATATACTAAAATCTTCTTTCTAAAAAATGTTATAAAATATGTTTTATATGAAAATGTAATGTAAATGAAAATGTAAGGAAAAAAAATCCTAGTAGAAATTATTCTTTGGTTAAATGTAAGGCAGTGTTGGTAAAGTGTGCAAAAATATCTTTCTGGCATAATGTTGTAAGAAGTATTTCTGTCATAATGTACGGAAAGCCTTTTTCTTGCAAGATTAATTTAAGACAATATCCACTACCGACACCCTCCCTGTCCAGCATTCTTTTGTATTGTGCCTATTGATTGACAGCCATGCAGGCTTCATACAGCCACAACTTCAGACATAAAGGATGGACGTTGGCCATTATACAGCTGACCAGAAACCTTTCCTTTAAACACCAGGCAGTGACAAGTCCCCTCCTCCCATCCCTCATACAATCTGTAAATCCAATGTTGCATTAATGTTGTAATGATTACACTTATAAGGGAATTTTAAATTGAGGTAGAAGTATATTCCTTTGAGGAAAAAGATAAATATTTTTCTCAGATACAAAGGTTGTTTAGAGACTGTATTATCTTTGCAGATTTTGCTGTTTATGGTCATTTTAAACTTACACTACATTGCCTTCACAGCATTGTGGGTGCTTTGATTATTTTACTTATCTTTTGCATTTAAATGTGAAGTATTGAGTCATGAAATAACTTTTAAACTTATTTGGAAAGGCACATTAGAATCTTTTTTTAAAACTTTTTTTCAACATTTCTTTATTGCCACTCAACAAAGTTCATTTGCAAATGAACTTTTATGACCCGTTTTATGGAGGATTATTGGATATATGTTAGTTAATTGTTTTCCCAATGTGTGACCTTGTTGTCAAATGCATGCACTTCTGGACCAAAAGATAACATTCACACATAATTGGTTATACTAATATTTTAATAATAATATTGCTACTATCTCAAGCTCTGTATATTGTGTTTCCTTCAATTACGCGTCCTTGTGTTTAACGTGTCCCGAGCCATGGAATACAGTGTTAAAATGGATCGCATTGTCTAGATGGAGTTTCAGTGTAGTTAGTACAGATACATATAGTACTGGCACAGTGTAGTTAGTACAGATACATATAGTACTGGCACAGTGTAATTAGTACAGATACATATAGTACTGGCACATTGTAGTTAGTACAGATACATATAGTACTGGCACAGTGTAGTTAGTACAGATACATATAGTACTGGCACAGTGTAGTTAGTAGAGATACATATAGTACTGGCACAGTGTAGTTAGTAGAGATACATATAGTACTGGCACACTGTAGTTAGTAGAGATACATATAGTACTGGCACAGTGTAGTTAGTACAGATACATATAGTACTGGCACAGTGTAGTTAGTAGAGATACATATAGTACTGGCACAGTGTAATTAGTACAGATACATATAGTACTGGCACAGTGTAGTTAGTACAGATACATATAGTACTGGCACAGTGTAGTTAGTACAGATACATATAGAACTGGCACAGTGTAGTTAGTACAGATACATATAGTACTGGCACAGTGTAGTTAGTAGATATACATATAGTACTGGCACAGTGTAGTTAGTACAGATACATATAGTACTGGCACATTGTAGTTACTACAGATACATTTAGTACTGGCACAGTGTAGTTAGTACAGATACATATAGTACTGGCACAGTATAGTTAGTAGAGATACATATAGTACTGGCACAATGTAGTTAGTACAGATACATATAGTACTGGCACAGTATAGTTAGTAGAGATACATTTAGTACTGGCACAGTGTAGTTAGTACAGATGCATATAGTACTGGCACATTGTAATTAGTACAGACACATATAGTACTGGCACAGTGTAATTAGTACAGATACATATAGTACTGGCACAGTGTAGTTAGTACAGATACATATAGTACTGGCACAGTGTAGTTAGTACAGATACATATAGTACTGGCACAGTGTAGTTAGTACAGATACATATAGTACTGGCACAGTGTAGTTAGTACAGATACATATAGTACTGGCACATTGTAGTTAGTACAGATACATATAGTACTGGCACAGTGTAGTTAGTACAGATACATATAGTACTGGCACACTGTAGTTAGTACAGATACATATAGTACTGGCACAGTGTAGTTAGTACAGATACATATAGTACTGGCACAGTGTAGTTAGTACAGATACATATAGTATCATGTTGCATGATATTGGGAGTAGATAATCATGAATTTTAGTGTGCAAAAAATAGTGTAGATCTAGATCAGCCAGTTTCTTCTGAGAGCTGTTAGATCAAGATCTTAACTGTTTTCTGCTAAGTCTCTAGCAATATGCTGTGCACAATTGTGTGGCGATGCCAACAAATGAATGAGTATAGGTTATTTACAATAAACAGCCAGCTAAGGATTAGCTGGCTAGGCTATGTTTTTCTGTTGAATGAATCAATGGGAGATTGACACAAGATTGATGGGTGATTGACGCTGGATAGACAAGACAAACAACCCACAGATCAATATCCAGCAATATAACTTGTATTCCTTAAAGGTGCTGTTCAACAGTTTGCCTATATCATATACATATAGCAATATCGAACAACTGCTTTGGGGAATTTGTGCATAATTTTTGTACATACCCATACTGTAGTATTAATAAATAAGATTATAAATTAATTGTTAGAAAGAACTAATCACGATAAAATCACTTTGAATGTGTGTTCTTTCCAACTGTACAAAAAGCTTGATAGTGGTCTTTGCTAAAAATAGATATTGATGTCAGAGCAGATTAACTGGATGACTATACAAGGTGATCTCAAAAGTAAATGGTCACATGGTTTTCTAAGTTTAAAAATGGCTATCTCCGCAGTGTAGCCCAGATAGGAAATATCTGTTTGCAATGATGAGTTGGGACTTATGCTTGACTGTTCACAAAGATCTAAAACTTAAATGAACAGCATTGTGCAGGACCTTTTTAGGTAACAATGACTTATTTGGATAATGGAGGGAAAAAGTTTTTGGTCCAGACTGTTGGATACTACCTTTAACATTCAGTCTAGTGCTTTGCCTTGCCTTTAAAAAAAAGAACAACTCACAGTGGCCTTGTTGGCTTACTTTTTAATATTATCTAATATATTATATAAATTAAAACTTTACTTGGTGGAAACACTCTTCACCTTATTAACATAAAACATATCCCACCCTAAAAGTGTGTCCAGTCAGTACAGGGATAAATAAAACTCGTTTAGATTAATGCTTAGTTTTCATTCGGTTAAATTTGAATCTATATCTATAATCTTTTTTTAACCATTTTTGGTATTGTATTTTGGTAAATTTGTATGCTGTCTTTTTTCTATCTCATACTATTCAAAATTTGCTCTGTAAGAAATGGGGGCCTTTTCAATTTGCAGATTGACAAAAATACATTTTTTGAAAAAAATAATCATTCAAGCACTAGAATTTTATTTTAGATTACAATATACAAGGGTTGGTCCTAATTTAATGTCAAGGAAGCTAAGAATTTTTAAAGTTGACATTTCACTGTGAGGTTACTGCTTTTCCTAGAGGGTAATATATTTCTAACTGGATTCAAGAGCATAATGCATGGTGATGACCCCAGAGTTGATTGGTAAAATTTTAACTTTGCTTTAAACACCAATTCTGCAGATGCCAACTTCTGGCCATCCTCTACAGTAATCCATTTCTGTAGTACTTGCATAAAAAAATGAGACAACTATTTAGGTAAATATTTATGACATCAGCTTCTTTTGCCGGTTCAGTTTTTATAACGTAAACTTTATGGAGTTCGTGAATTTGTACCTGTTTATTGCAGCTTGATTGATGGCAAGCATCTGATATCAGACAAAATGTCATCGTGTAAAAGGATGCACATTTGCCTTCCGATTGGTAAACATTTTTCGTAAAGATGTAACTGTCAAAGAATGTTTATATGTGGCTGCGCTGATTTTGTTGTCAAGATACTGGTCAATCACTTGGTAACCACAGGAACTTTGAAAGAGATATGAGATGAATGTAAGTCCTCTTTTTTTGTGTCATGCAGAATGAAGATTAGTTTCGTACTAGATGCATCAAACCAGTAATTGTAAGTTGGCAGATTACTTAACGATGGCATCCGACAGTTTGGAACAAAAATATTTTCATTAAAGACTTAGTAAGCTTAGTAAACCTTGTTATCTGAACAGATCTCACAAAATGTTGTTTATTGGTGTCCTACCTCTGTCTGAAAAGTGAACCATAACGGCACAATCTTCACAACAAACATGTATTTCCTATCTCAGCCATGCTGCATAGTTAGTTATTTTTAAACCAAGAAGAACCATGTGACCACTAATGTTTAGCTCATCCACGTCATCCGCTGTGACGTCGATGTTTATTTTTAGCAAGAATCCCAATCATTCTTATTTACACATATTGTTACATATACAAGATGTAGGCAAACTCTTGTGTACCACCTTTAATAAGTGCTGAAAAGCGCATCGATTTAAAGCTTGCAGATAATGGTCAACATTATTAAGTGGTAAATCAAATGTAAATGAAAGCAGACAAGTCTTCAGCTGCAAATATTTTTTTTTTCTAAATATATACATTATATATTAGGACAAAGGGTCACTAACATCTGATAATAGAAACTATTTTATTAAGTCATATAATCCTTGCTATATGATTGCATTTCAACTTAAATTAGGTCTAAAATAAATGCCACTTAATGCTACTGATTGCAACCAAAAAAACACTGAGTTTGAAATTAACTCCCTGTCATTTATTTCTTCACCACTACACTTCTGACGTATGAATCTAAAAATCCCAAATGCGCCATTTTTTATTCCAAATGTGCGGTAACTTTAGATTGGGATGCTAAACCGATACGAATGACCTCTGTCATAAATAACAGAGTTGCAGCAGATAATGAGGCACTGCACAGGTTATTACAGTATCTCGTAGTAAGTAAGATAAGTAAGTAGATAATAAATACTAAGTGGAACGTTCATTCTAATTACAGTTTACTCCCCATTTTGACCCTTTCCTCTAGTCACTGAGAGATATTCCTGTGCGGCTTTGTTCATTCATAAATCTGCATTTCATGTATACTTTGCATCCCTTGAATTTTTGTTTCTTATTACAATATTAAATATGTAAACATTTTAAGCACACCTGGACATGATTGACATAATTAGTCTCCTTTAGCAAACATATTTGTGTCTGTGCATGCACTTTTTCTTCCCAGGCATAATGACGGACTGCGAGTAGTCAAGGTCATGCAGTGTCAATCCTTCGAGCTTTCGAAATTCAGCTTTCTCACAACTCTGGACAGTGTCGCAAGTCACACTGCCCCAAATTTATATCCAGATCTATAAAATGTGACTATTGTGTACAATTGTGGATGGTTAACAACCCACAAATCTGCATGTTGCATGATGAAGGATATTTTATAAAGAAGTATTTGACATTTATCAAAATAACTAGAAAGATTGCTTTTAAGTTGTTATTTGTGGAATTTTTAATAATTTTAGCAAAATCATATTTTGCTCATATGATGGAAATATTATGAGCTACACATAATGACATTTTTACCACTAAAGTTATGAGTGAAGTGCATCATATAAGAGTGTACTATAAAAATAATCAATTTTTGATGAAATATTTTGTACTGCTATGTACACAGTCATGGTCTTTACTTTTATACATGCTGCAATATCATAATTTTTAAAGGTTAGGCTGTGATTTGTATTATAATTTTTAAAGTAGCAATTAAGGCAATGTAAGTCTGACTGAATATTCATGTCATTTTATGTTATATAAAATTTGCATTTTACTTATGTGTCTGTAATTGCTTTAAGCCAGGTTTAATTTCCTAATCTTACATATGTAACTATATGACTGTGCAACGTGATTGAATACCGTATTTTGCGGAATATAGCCCGCAACTTTTTTTCTCAAGATGGCGGCCTGCGGGGAATATTCCAGTGCGGGGAATCTGTTGACAAAATCCATTTTTGTCAGCCACTAACCTAAGATCATGGAAATTGAATGCAGACTTAACTGAACTCCTTAACCTTTTTGCTGCTTAAAAGTGCGACCTTCAGTTTAATAATATTCTTTGCAGAGGACATTTACTGCATACTAGGGTCAGAATTAAGGACCGTCTCACAAAGATTTGCAACCACTTTGGTCTACAGGTGTAAAATAAACAGTTTCGTGTATCAGATGGTGGTTCATAATTTACAGCATACTGGGGTCAGATTTAAGGACCATCTCACTAAAATTCGCAACCACTTTCGTCTCCAAGCGTAAAGTGAACAGTTTCGAGCATCGGATGGTGGTTCACAACTATTTTGCATACATGTATATGCACTCGTTATTGATGCTTTATATGACTTTTCAGTTATGTATATTAGCGGAGACTTTAGCGAGGACCTTGTGAAAGACAAAAAAAGATTAGTTGTGTAAATTTTAGTTAATAAATAGCAAACTAGAACAATATGATAAAGATAAACAACAGAATTTAAAAACTATTTTAAAAAATTTAAAATTTCCGTTCTCTTTCGCATAGCTGACTACTTCAAGCTTGAAGCCGTCAGTGTAGTTTCCAATTTTGGGCAAAAATATAAACCGATACCCAGTATGGTATGTTGTTTGCATTTCTGTTTTAACACATATCACGCCGATAAGTACGCTGCACAGTTACATCAATCAATCATCTGTAATTGTCACTTTTGTCTGTAACATAAACTTAACAAACAATATTTTACATTCTTTCTAATGCCACTGCGCGGCAATTAATTTTTTGCACGTATCAGCCTATCATGCCCTGATTTTTCCAATTGAACACTTAATGCGTTAACATCAAAATAACCACTCCTAACGTATTGCACCATCCCATTGTCTATAAATAGCTCTCACATTTTCCCGATAAAAGGTCAGCTTTTGCGTTACAGCAGAAAGCGAGAAGGATTATCGATATATGCATTGTAGTGTTAGGTAACACTGTGTAGATCACGCTGACTTGGTGTGATACAGTTGACATGTGTTTGACCTGGGAATATGGCTTCTTTACACATAAATTATCAGCACAAAGGGTGCGGGGAATATTCCGCTGCGGGTTATATATTAACAAAGTTAAAAAAACAATAAAAAAGGGCCATGCGGGGTTTATTCCAAGGGGGGTTGTATTCCGCAAAGCACGGTATGTATTGTCATAGAAACAGGCATTTTATCAAATAAGCCAGTTTAAGTTTCAATGTCTGATGAAAATATACCTGCACTCTCTAGGTTTTGTCGCTATATTGAACTTTAAACCAATGGGATTAATCTTTGGTACATAATCTAGCCCTAGAATCGAACACTCACCCTTGCACTCTAAACAACAACTGAGAAAGGGAAATGGATTTTTAATAAGACAATATGGAATTTGACACATTATGATTCTGTTAAGAAGTAAGCCAATAGTGGAGATCTACATCTGCCAGTTCTAGCTGGGATCTATCTGATTGAGAACTGCACTATTTGCTGCTGAGTCTGTAGCGGTATATCATGTTTATAATGTTTTGTTATAAGCAAAATACCTACTATTCAATGCGAGGCTCCTGTGGCGTAGTGGTAGAGTCGCCGATTTGTAACTCCTCTGACTGCTTAGCCTCTCACCGCATGGGTTCGAGTCCCGTTCGGGGCGAAGGACTTAATGTGGGGAGGTCTTCCAGCAGTCCTGCGGTGTGCTGGTGATTCTACCTAGACAAGTGTCTGGGGTCTTCCTCCACCAAAATGCTAGATGTTGCTATAATGATCATAAATGGTCGCAGCAATGTATTTCAAAAACAACATCAAAAACAACTAATATTCGATGTTGCTTTTAATGTTATATACTGAGAAAGAAGTTGTTTTTTCTTGGTAAAAAGTCACATTTTTCCTATTTGATACTGTCAAGCAAATATGTATATACAGTAGGCGAATAAAGTCACATATTTGTTTTGTTTTTGAAAGCCATTGCAGCATCCACTTACGATCATTATAGCAACGTCCAGCTATTTTGCCTCAAATGTCTGGGTACAACCACCGGTACACCACAGGTCAGCTTCTTACATTAAATCCTTCGCCCCAAGCAGAACTTGAACCCATGCAAAGATAGGCTAAGCAGTCAGATGAGTTACAAGTTGGCGACCCTACCTCTATGCTAAGGCACTCAGGAGTCGCTTTTAATGTTCATTCTTTTAAATTGATCAGAACATAATTATAAAGAATAAAGTTCCCAGCCTTTTTATGTGCAGTTCTATTTGATGGTAGGTTCACATTGTAGGCCTATAATAATGCCGGGATTACATTTTTTTACTTCTTTGTGTTGCTTGTTTGTTTGTTTTCTGGCTTAGAGGTGTTAGTAAGGTGACAACCAGACATTTACATAACCTCCGATAGGGTAACTGCAGCTGTTGGTCAGAGGGGCTTGTTTTGATAAAAAAAAGGTACATGTCAAAAGATAAAACATTTATTTTGTGTCTCCCGAAAAAAGAAAATTACATAAAAAGGGAATCACATATAAGAAGTCCAGACATGTGATTATTTACTTTTCTGGTTTAGGCTACTTCTGTGAAAAAATTTGCCCAATGTAGAGGAGATGAATGGTATATATCAAAACTTGGATTTATAAATATATATATAAAAAGCAACATTTAGTTGTCATGGTGAAAAAATGTGAGAAGATTATTTAAAGGGAGAAGATTACGTAAAAACTTGTTATACAACTTTTCACCTTGGCTGAAGGAAGTAAGTGAAAAGAAAAAGATTTCTTTTCCACAGATAACTATCTTCTAATTCAACAAGTTGTCAGAACGCAGACCTTCGCATAAAGGCAATAATTTTGTTTTGCTAGCAGATTGTGCAGTTTGGTTTTACCCAAGGACTCAAATTGTGTGGTCGTCGGAGGATTCTAATCATGGTTCCTCCAATCTGGAGTCCAACATCTTAACCACCTGACAACAGACAAATTTTTGTAAGTTCAATCGATTTGTACAGGATACAGTCTATTTAGACTTTTCTTTAGAAAATAGAAACTAAAATGAACGCAGAGAGTGCAGTTTTCTATTTTCTATGGAAACGACTTAATAGATTCTATCCGACTTAGAAGTCCCCGGCTCACTTTTACCTGTTCTACCAAAATGACATGTAATCCGCCCCAATAAAAGTGTCAATCACACTGTCAATCGTCTTGACGTGTTCAAACTTGTCGTCACAAGGGGAGGAGTCAAGCCAGAATGCGTGGTTTGTTGCACATACGCAGTTGAAAATAAAACCATTTGGTAAAATAGAAAGGAATATATTGTTCGTTGTAAAATAGAAAGGAATTCTATTGAAATTAATTGCTAAGGAATTTAAATTTTCATAGCTTCTGATTGGCAACAAATGTAGGGTGACTACTAAAGTTTTTGAAAGATACTAAATGATTTCACGCCTTTAAAGGTGATATTTGACAGTTTGCCTTTATCTAATTCATGTATGATTCATTTGCATAATTGCTACAAAAACTCATACTCAAGTTGAAGTAAAGGTTGTTTACCACATATCCTCAATTGTTGACATATATAAGCATGATGGGATTTAAGCTTAAATTAGATATCGATGTCAGAGCTGATTACCGGGATGATCATGTAGCATGATCCCAAAAGTGAGTGGTCATGTGGTTTTCTTAGGGTAAAAATAGCTGTAACCTTGCAACGTGGCTTTGATAGGAAAAAAAAAAATGTAATGACAAATTTGGTGTTATGCTTTACTTTCCACATGGATGTATTATACCAATAATCTGCTTTTCATGGTATCTTTTCAGGTAACAATAATTTAGTTGAGAAAAATTGGACTGAGGGAGAAAAATTGGTCCAAACTGTTGGGATACCAGCTTTAAAGGAAAATATTTAAAGTGCTCTCTATTATTATGTCATAGTAAACTTTGACAGAATTAGTTTTTTGATTTGTATGACAACTACATAAGTTAAATGAAGAGTATTTTAGAAGACAGCAATGTTTGTTGCAAGTCAGACCGTTCATATTCCTATGCTTCCACAGTCATGGCAGCTCTAAAGCAGTTCCAAGCAGACATTATATTCTATTATTTTCAGAAATGGTTTCTGCTGTTATTAAAACAAGAAGTTAAGAGATCAGACAACCAACAACTTGGCAGAATATGACACAAATCTGACATACTTGAAAGCATAACAACAAGCTCATGCTGAAGTTCAGCAGCCATTTTTGTAGAACATTGCGACATATATGCTAATTTTTGCTCACTTCTTCAATCCAACCTGCCTTATTATCCGCAAAATGATTGCAATTAGGCAGTTTCTCATGAATATTTATGAGTATGGAAAAAAGGGGAAAAACTAAACAGTTTAAGTACAGAGAAGAACAACGAGTTTGCAAATATTTTGTCCTGATATTGACATGATTGGTGACCTGGTATTGTCGTTTTGTGTTGGCAGGTTGAATCTGTGAGACATTGAAACGTTGGCTAAACTGCAGATAAGGGGAGTGAACTGGACATGTAGTCTGGCTTAATATCCCATAAAGGACCTGAACTGGACGTGAAGTCTGGCTAAATATCCCATAAAGGAAGTGAACGTGATGTAGTCTCGCTAAATATCCCATAAGGGAAGTGAACTGTACATGTAGTCTTGCTAAATATCCTATAAGGGACCTGAACTGGGCATGAAGTCTGGCTAAATATCCTAAAGGGAAGTGAACTGTACATGTAGTCTGGCTTAATATCCCATAAGGGAAGTGAAATGGACTTTGGAACTGAATTTAATGTAGTCTTGCCAAATATCCCTTAAGGGAACTGAATTGAATGTAGTCTGGCCAAATACCCCATAAGGAAACTGAATTGAATGTAATCTGGTTAAACCCCTCATAAGGGAAGTGGAATTGACTTCGTCTGGCCAAATATCCCATAAGTGGGATAGAATTGGATGTAGTCAGGTCAAATATCTCCAAATTTTACACTTAAACCTATAATGTGGGTGGGTACTTAATGAAACTGTCACAGTTAAATCTTTTCATTACCAGGAACATTAGGATGAGATAAATAAAAAAAAAGGGTAAATATTTGGAGAATTTTCTTTTTATATAGTGTTGACTTTATAGAAAAGATTGTTCATAAGAGCTTTAAATATATATTTTCGTAAAAAAAAAAAATCCATTTAAATTTTGATTTATAACTGTTAAAATGTCAATTTGCTTTTTTTCCCCATTTTAAATCATCTTTTCCAACAAAACTGTTGAGATCTAACAAAATTGGCTCCCAAAGTCTGAAAGATTGTTGGCATATGGTTTTAAAACTCAATAAATAAAAGAAAAAAATATAAATGCCTAAAACTGCTTTCACAAAAGACATAAAACAAACATGACATATTTATTCAATCAAAGGAAATAAGAACCCATCTGATTGGTTGTGAAGAATATTACAACCTCGGGTATTGGAAAAAAACAAATGTAGAAAAAATACTTAGCCAACATAGTAGGGGGTAAAACAAGAGTAGACATTGATAAGATAGTTCTGTTTAACATCATACTAGAACATAACAATGATACTATATTGACATGTATTGCAGGGTCATTGTTGACAAATAGCCTGATGGCTACCGAAACATAGTTTATTATTCTGAAGTTTTCATCTTGATGAATGATCAAAGCTTATACTAAGTTGAATAATGCTAACTCATTGATTTCTCCATCGCATCCGATAAACTTGGAACTCATTAGAAATCTCTCAACTTGATGACCATTTTAACTACCAATTTTATAGGGTTTCATGAAGAATTCTGGGATATATTCCTATCCCATGACATCAGATTGATTTATTCTTCTCTCTCATATCTTGAGCAATGAATGATTGAGCTTGATGGCTGACACTGTGAGTGCCGTTGCTATGTTGTTCCCATGGTAACCAGGGCTAGAAGTACCCAGCAGTCGCCCCCCAGGGAAGGCATTATTTTGCTGGAACCTGTGAGTCGGTGAGATTGACAGTGAGTAACGACTTCATCACCTCTCTGCTAGCTAGTGTTTGACAACAGAATTAACATAAATCTTCACCACTGATTTCAGCCTTCCTGGCAACACCAGCCAGAGAAAACACACACACTAAACAGAAACAACAATTGTTTGCAGAAGGTGGATAGGGGTGCCATCCTTGGCACTTCAGTCTTTCTCATTCTGCCATTGATAAAGTACCTAAACTAATTTCTTAGTTATTTTGCCCTCATGTTGTTTTTTTCTAAAGGTAACAAAATGTACGTATAGAGACATAGCAGATAGTGCGTGTGTAGATCCTGGTCAGACAGCTCCCAGAGGTTGCTGATTTGGATCTACACTGTTTGCCAAAGCCTGATAAACTTGTGATAGCAGGATAAGAGATGTCTGTTGGTTTTTAGCTCATCTGAGCACAACGTGCTCAAGGGTAGCTTTTGTGATACCGCGTCGTCCAGCGTCCAGCATTCGACGTCCGGCATCAACATTTTAGCTTGTGAACACACTAGAGACCACATTTTTTATATAATCTTCATCAAACTTGGTCAGAATGTTTGTCTGCATGCAATCTTGGATGAGTTCATTATTAGGTCACGTGGGGTCAAAAAAAAGGTCACTATGTCAAATCTTAGCAAAAGCTTGTGAACACACCAGAGGCCCTATTTATGGACTAATCTTCACCAAACTTGATCAGAATGATAACCTTCATGAAATCTTGGATGAGTTCATAACTGGGTCATGTGGGGTCAAAAAGTAGGTCACTAGGTCAAATCTTAGAAAAAAGCTTGTGAACACACTAGTGGCCACATTCATAGCCTTATCTTCACCAAACTTGATTAGATTGTTTGTCTGTATCAAATCTTGGATGAGTATATTGTTGGGTCATGTGGGGTCAAAAAGTAGGTCACTAGGTCACATTTTAGAAAAACGTGAAATCACTTAAGAGGCCACATTGATGGCCCAATCTTCACCAAACTTGGCCAGCATCTTTGCCAGTATGAAATCTTACATATGTTTTGAAGTGAGTTATGTGGATTCAGTAGGTTACTTGGTAAAATTCTAGAAAATGTTATCAACCCAGTGGCCACACTAATGGTCAAATCTTCACCAAAGATTTCTAAATAGTTTGACGTAAAGTTTGTCAACTTCCAAATATGAGGAAAGAATTGCAACTTTGTGGCTTGTTTATAATCACTGTACATATTCATGGCAAAGAAAGTGGTGTACAGATGTATGAGGTAAACCACAGACACATTGGCACAGACCCCTCAACCTTGCCAGCATCCAGTATTGAATCTCTGGAACTCTGGTCAGAGCAGAACAGTAATCAAAGTGCTGTTACAGTGGTGTAAGTTTAACCTTGTATCGGGTACAGATGTATGCAAGGTATGCAAAATAATGGCCATTTTAATTTTTTTGTGGTATATCATGCGCAATGCATTGGAAAGCAAGTCTTCAGCTGCAACAACATCTTTTCAGTTATCTCGATTGCAAATGCTGTATAGGGGCAGCAGAAGGCAGTGAGATCCCGCATGGGTTATTGCATATATCTCAGTTTAGCTATAGTATACAATGCTTTGCCACTGGAACACTCATTCTAAAAACATTTTTCTCAATCCTTAAGTCACTGATTATTATTCCTGCAAGTGTTGTTCATAAATCTGGATTTCATATATATCTGCAATACACAATATAATCACTTGAACATCTAGCTAAACAGATTACAATATTAATGTTAACATTTGAAGAATGCCTTGACATAATTGATGTCTACTCCTTCAACATACATATTTGTTTCTGTACTGGCATTACTTTTTCCCAGGCATATATACTGACTGTGGGTAGTTAAGGTCATGCACGGTCAGTCCTGCATGCTTCCAAAAATTAGCTTTCTCATTACTCTGGCTGTTGTTGAGAGCGCCATCACCCAATGAAACAATGGAATAAGTAAAACCACTTAATGAGGAAAACCACTAAATAAGTGGACTGATGAATAAGTGAAACTGATGAATAAGTGAAAATAATGAATAAGTAAAAATAATAAAAAAGTAAAACTGATAAATAAGTAAAAATGATGAATAAGTGAAAATGATAAATAAGTAAAACTGATGAAATAGTGAAAATGAAGAATAAGTGAAATGATAAATAAGTAAAACTGATGAATAAGTGAAGCTGGTGAATAAGTGAAACTGATGAATAAGTGAAATTGATAAATAAGTAAAACTGATGAATAAGTGAAAATGATGAATAAAGTAAAATTGATGAATAAGAGAATGAATAAGTAAAACTGATGAATAAGTAAATATGATGAATAAGTTAAACTGATGAATAAAGTAAAACTGATGAATAAGTGAATGAATAAGTAAAACTGATGAATAAGTGTAACTGAGGAATAAGTAAAACTGATGAATAAGGTAAAACTGATGAATAAGTGAATGAATAAGTAAAACTGATGAATAAGTGTAACTGAGGAATAAGTAAAACTGATGAACAAATGAAACTGATGAATAAGTAAAGCAGCTGATTAAGAAAACATACCCCCACCCCCACAAGAAATTAGATATCAGAGAATTGAAAGCTAAATAAAAAGAAAATCAATTGTCAAAAGAGAGACGAGTTCAATGAATAAACAAATAAAACAACCATACGTAAACACTGTAAGTTGGAGTAAACCAGGGAAAGACTAAGTAAAAAACAACAACACCAGTGTAAACCACTGAGTCCTGAATGACTGCTAAGAGAGAGAGAGTTTTGGGTAGAAGTTGTCATGGGTCTGACAGGTAGGTTGTGTGGAAGTCTAGACAGCAGGGCTTGAAGGATAGCAGGGATCTGTCAGTCACAGACACTGGCATAATCCATCACTCAATCAATCAATCACTGCCCCTAACTTTCCTCCCCAACAACTCTAGCCAGCCGCCACACTCTCTTCAGCAGCTTGTGCTTGGAAAGAGCTCCAGTGATTCATATGAAGCCAGAACAACAGCAGCTAACTTATACATGCTTTATTTCTTTAGCACCAAATTAAGATCTTGTCTTGTTTAAGTAAAAGACTTAGCAATCAGCAAATATTGTAAATCCTGATCATTCAACTTGTTTGGAGCTACCAGATATTTATCTGTGCTTTTGTATTAGCTAAATCTATATGAGTGAGCTTAGCACTGAAAGAGTAAAGTTTGGATGGTACATGAAGGATGGCCTTGGTTCCACCTCAGACATCTTACTTACATTCACCAAGCAATTTTAACCCATTAATAAAGCTTTATCACTTCATGACCAAAACAAAGAGGAAAATTGTGTAGGATGCCCGAATGCAAGGTCCACAGTTTTACTGCCATATTGCAAGGTTGTGGGGGTAAATCACATCTAACTCCGGCTCTAACTCCTAGAGACATGAACAGCTCTAAGAAAAAAAGCTAATACTCTCATGTCATTTAGGTATACAAAAATTTATTAATATTTTCCTAATTCTATGTACATTGAAAAATAAACAACACCCATGACTTCTGCTGGAAATGGTTCCATTATCTACACATTTTCATCACAGGAATCAATGCCTGGCATCAATTTTTGTTTGCCCAACTTCTTCTCCCATCATGCTGAAAAATCACTTTTTCTGCCGACAAGAGTTGAAACACTCCCCTGTGGCTCCCCTCTGGCAAATCCCGAGGGTTGTGGTGATTGTCACCTTATTTGTAAGAAATATGTTTTTGTCAAGATGATTAATGGACCTGGTTCTGTCCGATTATAGCATCAAGATCATATAGAAGCTTGATTATTGACCTCAGAAGCTTCTAAGCGACATGGACTTCAGCATGGACCATCATTGTGGCTGTGGAGATTTGGATGCGTTATATGTAAAAGACACACACAAAAGGAAAGCGTCAAAAGGTGTTCAATTTGTATTTACAAAGAAAACAACATTTTTTGACAAATATCTATAGAATGCTAAGTAATGTAAAATCTCTCAAGTACTAATTATTTTTATTAAAATGAGCTAAACAATATGTTTTAACAATCATAAGTTATCAGATATGATATTTGTAGTGCTATACATATGTTGTTCCTATAGCACATTGTCTAAATGTTATGCATGTTTTGTTTAAAAGTGGTATCTAACAGTTTGCCCTCATCAAATATCTGTAGCTATATTTTTCCACTGCTTTAGGGAATTTAGGGATATTTTTTGCATAAACTCATACTTGAGTCTAAATAAAAATTTAAAAAAGGAAGAAAATTTTGACTTTTTTGGCAGTTTAAACTATTTATAACCTGCAAATTTTTAATTGGCTGAAAATATTTTGTGTTTGCTTGATAGATTTTTGATGTTTTTTTTTATGTATTTTTGATGTAATTTTTATGTTTCTAAAGGTTACAAGGATTTAGGAAGAAAACATGTCATTTTTCCATTTGTTTCTTATATTATCTGTTTTTTTAGACTTTTAAGACTTAAATATTCAGTACGACCTTTTGCTTAGCAATTATTTTTTCATTTTACAATAAAAACATTACAATCTGATAGGAAAGTCTGTTATGTTGTCTACCAACATCTTCTTAGGTGTATAACATTTTTTCAGCATCTCCTGACATATTTAATTCTAGACAGATTGTTAAGTTAGCTTTAAACATGTCATTTCCTGTCATAAAACCATCTCAGTCATTGTTTATATCTCAAAATGATTTCAATCATTACACTTTTCTTGTATTGGTCGTAAAGCGTAGGTATTTTTTGTATTTATGTTGGTCTTGCAATATGGAATTTGATTTCAATAAAGATTGAATTACTTATTTGGATGGATTGGATGGATTAGCTGGCATTTTTGCCGATACTGCGCAGCGACATTTCTATCATTATAGCACAGGGGCACTTATGAGGTGCCCAAGGACTGAACCTGGCCGGTCCATTATACTGACACCGACGAGTCAGGCGTAATGCTGTCCCCTTCGCCCCGAGCGTTAGGAGGGAAGCCACTACTACCAACTTTAAAGTCTTTGGTTTGACCCGGCCGTGGTTCGAACCCACGACTTCCTGATCCGCAAGCCGACGCTCTACCACCTGAGCTATTGCGGCCGGTTTACTTATTTGTAATGCCACATGAATTAACAAGAATTATGTATCTTCATTCGTTGATCTCCACCAAAGGATTAGAAATATTGTTTTGGTTCTGTCTGTTAGTGTTTCTATCTTTCTGGTACTGTTTCTCTGATAGTAACTAATAGGAAATTATCTCCATTATCTTCATGACAGGTAATACTAGAAATGAGCATCTATGGCGTAGTGGTAGATTTGCTGACTTGTAACTCCTCTGTTTGCTTAGCCTCTCATTGTGTGGGTTCAAGTCCTGTTCGGGGTGAAGGACTTAATGCGGGAAGGTCTTCCCTCTGACTTGTGGTGCACCGGTGGTTCTATCTAGACATTTTTTAAGGGTTTTCCTCTACCAAAATAGCTGGAAAGTGCTATTATGATCATAATTTGTCGCTATGATATATTTAAAAACAAAACAAAGAAACAACAACAAGAATAACAGAAAAACAAATTAACACCATAGATACTGTGGCTGGACAAAATCCACTCTCTCATGAAACAAAATTCCTTCCAGTCCTTTTAGCAAAGTGGACAGACACACCAATCTGCCGCGTTGTGCTGCTGTTTTGCTTACTCTTATACTATAAATTGAAACATAATCACACAGGTTTTTATTTATATGCAAGACTAAAGATTCTCTCCATCTTGGAAAATTCAAAGGGGGTGATTCTGTCTGTGTTAGAAAAATAAAAGAGGTGGGTAGGATTCTGTCCACCTATGCTAAAATGACGAGAAGTGATTTTGTCCTATATACCCCTAGAGATGTATATGGTATTCATTCTGTTAAGTAGTATATGCACTGACCAGGTTGTAGTGCACAGTCTGTGACACAAAATTGGGTGGACCGTTGTTTAAAAATTCTTCTTCTTGGTTTTATCATGTCATGCTTTTATTCCCAATGTGTGGGGTTCGATGGTTAACTTGGCGATGCCAAGTTCTACGGTCCAAAGGATCTGCACTGTCAAGATTGTTAACGGCAATGTCCCTGTTCACGAAGTCACACCATCTTTTTCTTGGATGAACGAATGCAGTCACATGGGCCAGGTTCAGGGAGATCAAATGCATCGTGGTCTAACAGTGTCCTGCAGACATAATGATACCAGATTAGTCTCTGTTCCAGTATAGTTGTAGACAGGCACTGTAGTCGAAATTTTGACCTTAATTCTGAAATGGTCGCAGTGCTGTCTTTTGCCATCCATATGTAGGTCCAGTTAACTTTACACTGGACTGGATTTATTCATTGCTAGCTTTAAGAATTGAAGCTCCAGTGCTGTAAACAGACTGAGAGCAATGGTCAAGGTCACACATCAAGGTCAAAGGTCGGCTGGATTTGGATATCTGATTAACTTAGTAGTTTAAGCTATTCTTATTGGTTATAGTAATATGGTATCAAGTCTGGCATTCCTAGCATACTTAGATTATTTATAAGAAGCTAGAAAAGCTAGAAAAAGAATTCTTCATGTAGACCATGTCACTGCAAATAAAATCTGCAATACTTAAACTTTACTAACTTTAAGCTTCTGAATCCATTTTTATACCCTGCTTTAGTATTTTGCTTTCTTTTTTTAATTTATCCAAATTGTCAGCATAAAAAATATTCCAAAAAAGACATTGTATGAAAAGACTTAACAATCATAAATCACCCATAGTATTTACCACAAATATTAATTTCTGAATTATTAGATGTGTTTTTTTTTATCCTTTGTCATTAATTTTTCTCCTATTTTACCCATTTTTTTTTCTCATCCTTTCCCATTGTGACACATTGTGACATGTGACATTGACAAAAAGGTGACAGTTTTGGTGAATGCTTACAACAGTGACGATAGCTTTACAACATACCATGTAACATGTGTTTTCTGAGCTACTTAAAGATAATTTCTACCATTTAAAGAAGGTTGAAAATTGGCGGTGAAGGATGGCCTTGAGTGGTGGGGGGGTCGTTAGCTTTTGAAAGGTGGTATCCGACAGTTTGCCTATATCAAATATATATAACAATATCGACCCACTGCTTTATGAGTGGAGATGTTTCAGCTGACATGCCATTTGTTATAGTATAATGGTTCTATCCAGAAAAAAGCTTGCAATTTGTCTCTTAATCCTCTTAAAGTCATAGCTAGAAGATTCAACAATAAACCTTTACCCAGTCTTTTCTACATAGGAATAAAAAGCAACAAAATCAGCAATTAACACCGATAAATGTGGGTACCTTCTCTTTAACATTATTCACCTTTCATCTCGCTCATCTTTCATGTGAGTGACTGCCTTGTCCCTCAAAGTACATGGCAAGACAAGCCACATGGACCGACATGAGGACAGGACGATGGGTGAAAGGGGAAAAAAATTGTTGCTGTTCCAGAAGGTGTTTGGTGATTATTTACAACATTGTGTGTGTCAGTGGTTACATTAGAGCTGTCTGCCATGACAAACACATGATGAATGCTCAGTGACAAATCATACACCAGTCTTGTCTTGAGAAACATATGAAGGTTCTTGTCAAAAGTTTTAGTTGGCATATCTGGTTATTTGGTTGTTGTGCGGTTGTTGTTGGGTTGATTGGTTCATAGATAGATGCTTGATACCTGGTTGATTGTTTGGTTGAAACATGATTATATGGTGGTTTATAGATTGACACCGGTAACAGTATGCACTGGTAATGGTGATAAGAACATCTTAACCCTTCTCAAGCTATAATTGATAATACCCCCGACTATATTCTAAATTATTTTCTGACATAGCCATGCATAGGTAACTAGTCATATTTCAAGCAACTTAGCAGCAAACAGTGCAGGAGCTGACCTCTCTGGATTTACACTGTTTAACTAAGCATGTTCAATGCAAGCTTAGCAGGCTAAGAGTTAAATGGAGAACGTCATCCCCCAAAATGGAAAGTCCTGGGTTCAAATTTTGCACATCGACATATCAAAGTATTACCAATGGCAGTGGTATAGCACTGGTTTTCATTTTATGCATATATAGTGCGGCCTTCACTGTGATATTTACTATTATTATTGGATTGGGATTTAGTCTTGGTGCAAGGGGTGTGTGTGGCCAAGTGGTTAGAGTTACCTGTAACTCCGCAGCCCCTTGCTGCATTGATTCTTGTCCCAGTAAGGGATTTCCTGCTAACCTGCGGTGCACTGTTGGTTCTTCTACCCAGACTTAAGTCTGGTGTCGTCCTCCACCAATAATTAGCTGGACGTCACCATCATAATCCCTAATGGTAATGCCTATACTCTGCTAACAGGGTTGGTATGTTTCTTTGCTGCTGTTGTAGTGTTGTTACTGTTTTTTTGTTGTTTTTTTTTGGTTTTTTTAATACATCACAACGACTATTTATGATCATTATTGTAAAGTCCAGCTATTTGGTGGAGGAAAACCCCAGACATTTGTCTGGGTAGAACCTCCGGCGCACCGCAAGCCGGCTGGAAGACCTCACATAAAGTCCCTCACCCCTTAAAGATTTTACTGTCTTAAACAAATGCATGATTATCATGGAACAGATTCTTTGACCATCTTGTTAATTGTGTACTGGAACATGCAGGTATACAGGAGTGCGAGTATAATTTGGCCAAATAATAATTTGTACACAGTTGTGTTACTCAGTGTTTGTGTTTGCTTAAAAGGACCCTTATGATTGATGTATAAGCCTTATGTAATTTTATGTTTTAAAATCGTCATTAATCTAGCTTACTCCCAGTTATGTGGCTACGCCATGGCTAATAAATGATCCCTTGCAGCAGGACAAATTACAAACATAAGAAAAATGCCCATCCTTTGCTTTAATTTGTGAAATGTAGTTTTGGATCTCTGAAGGTGGTAGCTGGCAAATTGGTGTGAGAAGTTATTGTTACTTGAAAAGTTCAAGTAAAATGTTGTTCATTGATACCCCAAATCTGTGTGAATAGTGTAGCATTACTTCTCGATCACTTCCGCTTAAAGATAATGCCTATCTCTGCCTCCGTAGCATACTTAGCTATTTTTAAACTAAAGCTACTTGACCCAACCGCTTACTGCAAGTATTTATTTAACCTATGGACAGGGTTCAGTCCCTGGGCACCTCATAAGTGCCCCTGTGCTATAATGATAGAAATGTCGCTGCACAGTATCGGACATAAATGCCGGCAAATCCCATCCCGTCCTTCTGGGCTCAAGACTGAGGTAGAATTCTATATTTAGCAGAAATCCCTATCGTGGTTATTTATAGGTATGGAAAGTATGAACATTTAGAGTGATTGTTTTTATCAAATTGAATCGTCTTACCATTTAAGATCAATACTAAGACATATGCATTAAAGCTGAAATTATGAATTATTATGCCAAAATTTACAAATGTGAGATAGGGTTATATATATTTTATTAAGGCAAACAATTAAATACTACCTTTAAAAGAAAAAAAAACAGAAACAAAAAGTTGTTTAATAATTTAAATTATCTGCTTGAATTCACATTGCGAAATTTATTTTACTTCTTAACCCTTTACTTGCTGGAAACACCATTAAGGTGGTGTTTGTTTAACGATAGTGGTATGAATGGTGTTGCAGTCAAATATTGGATTAATCTGCTTCTTACAATCATTTTGATGAAACCTTTCAAAGAATTAGTGCAACACTCCACTTATATTTGATGTAATTATATTTATGTCATTTTTGTCTCCATTTCATATGCTGATGCTGTTGGTGCTTCTTCATGTAGGTAAGTTTTGATATTTTTGTACATAATTTTTTAGTCTGAAATTATGCGAGTTGTAAACATTTTGATGTCCATATATGATATTTGTGAGACTAACATGTGAGACTAACATTTTGCTCATTTCTCCTCTGTACAGTGTCAATATTAATATTTTCCATTTCACTTGATGATGGCGATTATCATATTTGCATTCTTTTTAATTTTTGTTAACGAAAATATAAAAATTATTAAACCACACTAAATTATGGATTAAGACATTTTCTTATATTGTACCGGACCTGGTAGCGCAGTTAGTAGAGCGTTGGCTCCAGGTACGGGAGGGATCAGGTTTGTCCCGGGCCGCTATACCATTTTATACCAAAGCTGTAAAAAATGGTAGTGGTATAGCTCCCTTGCTAAAGCTCAAACAAATGTAAGGGTAGTTCCACGATTGGTTGGCTCAGTGTCATCATAATATGACTTGGCGTGGTATCATACCAGGTGTTCATGGCATGCTATACCCAGTGAAGGCAGCACTACATCTGCTTCATCTGGACACCGTCTCCAGTTAACTAAAATACTGTTGGTGGGACAATACACCCAATAAACAAACCTAATATTGCTAGATTATATGTAAACACGCTGTTCTTCCCTATGATTGTGCTGTCTTAAGGTTGGGGGAATCAGAAGTGTTGAGAAGCCTTTCAGTCATTTTTAGCCTTTTCAAGCACCACAACCTCGTTAGTACATGTACATCTCCAAAATAAGCATGCTGTAAAATATGCCATATTTGTACATTTATCATAAATAAAACACTAATTGGTACATTAGGAAGTGACACAGTTATTTATTTATCTGAAGTGCATATCATCATTCATGCAGTTCTATGTCATGTACCAACATGTGACCAAGTTGCTTTAATCTAATAAAATGAGACCTGATAATATATTACAATAAAAAAAAAAAAGAACAGACATTTATGCTTTAAATTAGCTATTAAATTTATTTTATACAATAAAAATAGAGAAAATGAGTGTATTGTTACTCTTTTATTTTCATTGTGCATGATAATATTTTTTTTCCTCTAAAAAAATGGGGGGGGAAATCTGTTTTGTCAATATTCAGCGAGCATTAGGGAGGAACAGGAGTGTTTAACAATCTTGTGCAAATAAGATTTTTATATGAGGCACAATATTGATGAATGTTTAATTCAAATTGATTTTTGAGAGTAGTTTTACCTATGGGGAGTGACTAAATGAGAAAGAATAACTGCACATTGCTATAAGAATATAGGGGATCGTGCTTTAATTGGTATTTAACTGAATCAACCCTGGTGTGTGAAGTCAGACTTAGGTTCATCACAAGGCAATTAGTGACATTTTACACTTGCCATCTCACACTGCAATAAGTTGTAAGGGTCTCACCCTAGTATAAACTCTTGGCCCAATGTCATAGTGGACTATTTAGAAGATTTAACAATGTCACTTGAAACTGAAAGTGATGGCTGCTTCTATATTTGCTGTACAGATGTAATAAACAAGTAGAAGTGTTCTTAAAGAAGAGTTGTTTGATTTGAAAGAAATGTATTTTAAGAGATAAGCAGCATTGACAGAATGGATGTAACTGAGCACCATTAAATTCCTCTGTAAAAAAAAGGGGAAGTGCGAAAAACATTTAAAGAAAAAGCTAATTAATTTTATTGACCCTAAATGCTAGTTTTGTTTGAATTAAATGCATATAATGATCTACAAAATTATTTTAATATGGAGTTATCTCCCTTAACACCCTAAAAGTATTTCCTTTTTAGGAAGTATACAAAATTTCAGTCTATTAAACATGATCAGATATTACATCCACCCTTTCTTATATCAGAATGTCCTAGTGAATAAAACATTGTTATATATTAGCTGTTTGAAAGGTTTGGATAATGTAGCTGATTGCAAAGGGAAATGTTTCTGGAAGCCACATTTCACAAACCATGGAACAACCATTTAAAAATTCAAGATAATTGTTGAGGGATGACTCCCTACTTTACATAATTATTGTCAGCATTTATATATAAGGAATTTCTAAGCATTTATTTTAACTAAGGTTTATAATAACAAATATTTATTTGCTGAGCTGGATTGAACAAAACTGTAAATAGATGAACAATCAGTCTAGTTGCTATCTTTGATAGTTCAAGAATTAATTTTGTGAGAAATATGGACCTGGAAAATTTTTTTGTAATGAGTATTATCAGTGTTACTGCTTCATGTTAAGGCAGCCAACCGAACATTGTTCAACTATTCCTAGGGCAACATAAAGTAGTTCTTCCTTTTTCCATGATAGGATGTTAAGTGAACGGCAGTCATGCAGTTTTACTCCTGTTGCGAAATCATCAAATGTTAACATTAGTTTGCCTAGCCTGTTAATACACTGGGTGCAAATGTGATTATAAAATGTAACAATATAATTATGGATATAGATATTATACATAAACTTCCCACCTTTACAGTATGTAACTATGCAACATCCATTGAAACATGGTACTGGTCATGTAACCAGGTCCTCTCTCATTCTTCTCTCCTCACTACTAGTTATGTTCCCCTGTGCTAGTAGTATAAACTGACTCTTAACCTTCTGTAAATGACCTGGTAGCGCAATCAGCAGAGCTTTGGCTCCAGGTACGGGAGGCCCTGGGTTCGATCCTGGGCCATGACATACCAAAGTCGTAAAAAATGGTAGTGGTATAGCTCCCTTGCTAACGCTCAAGCAAATTATAAGGGTAGTTCCACGACTGGTTGGCCTGGTGTCAGTATAATGTGACAGGGTGTGCTATCATGCCAGATGTTGAAGGCATGCTATACACAGTGAAAGCAGCACTATATCTGCTTCAAGTGGACACCATCTCCAGATAACTGAAATACTGTTGGTTGATGATGAACCCAATAAACAATTAAACTTTACCTTCTATTTATGTCCACAAAATTGAAGGTGACATTGTGATTTTGATAATGGGCTGCAGTTTATCTGCACCAGTTCTAAATGGCTCAAAATGTGACTACTTTTCCATGGCAGTGAATGCCACAGTGCTTGCAGAGCTTTGATTTCAATACAAGTACTTGCAGGTTAGAGTTTTGCGTGCAAGAATCATGAAGCTCTTGAATAGTCAAGCTTACTGTCCAGTTGCAGCTCTTGTTTCATTCATCCAAAGTTAATGGGATAGTGAGATCTATGGGAATATTGCTTATATACTGTGGTTGGGTAAATATTGTGTTTCAGTAGTTTATTATGAGACTGTGCAATATTCTCAATACGGTACCATCAGAATATGTTGCAATAAGTTTTAATATTGTATTCCATAGTTCTGATGATTGTGGTTCTGTGCAATATCCTTGTTCACCTTCCTTAAGAATATATCCAACTTTATTGCTTGTTTGAAGTGTGGTTCTACCAATAAAGCCATGTAGATGCAATAAGAAACCAAGGAAATAGTCCCTGAAAGCTGCTTCTTAACCTTAACGAGGGAGAACTAATTGACAATGCAATGCATGTAGCTAGTAAGTAGCTTCCACCCCAGAGACCCTCCCTTGTTGTTTATAGTAATTATTGTTTTGGCCTCTGCTTTATTTATTTGTTAATAATGCATGCTGATTTTTCAATAATGTTTCTTGCTTAAAGTGTGCAGAGTTTAAAAGACATATTGCTAGAAACTTGGTAGTAGATCTTTCACCTTCAGATCAAACAGCTTCAAGATCTGAATTGAAACTTATTGAACTTCACAAGCTTAGGGTTGTTTGTACTAAGCAAATTATTTGGTGTTGCTTTTGAGAGTGCTGTTGCTTATGGGATGCATTTTAGTTTATCAGGATAGGGAAGCAGGCAATAACAGGAAATCGCAGCTGTTCTGTGAGACCTTTTTCAGAGAAAAGTACCAAGTATTCCACTTTCAACATTGTAGCCTGCAATAATAAAGAATAGCAAGCAATAATATAAATGTATCAGGGGGGGGGGGGGTAGTAACAGGAATCCGCAGCAGTGTTGTTTGTCTATAATTCTGCCTTAAATGCTTACTTTTTACAGTTGCCGAGTCAACACAGTGGGTGTTTTATTAGAAATGTAATGGTATAAAAAATGAACCAGAAATGAACAGAATAAACAAGTAATTGTATATTACCCTTTTTTTTGACAGTTGTAACATGTTACAAAAATATAAAGTCATAAAAAACAACAGAGCTATGCTTACATTCGTGCCATTAATGAGAGCAAAGTCATCTGTGTGACCATTTTCGTCCATTGGCCTGATTGCGGCATTCACAAAAGCTCTGCGGTGTCTTTGTAGGTAGTTTTTGTTGAGGAAACGAGTTTTAACAATATGGGCATTTATTGCACTTATGCAAGATCTGGTTTTACTTTCTTGGTCTTTACTTGGTGCTACAGGACAGCTTGACCAAGGGTCTTACTTGTATCAAGATCATCATCAACCATTTCTGATTATCTAGTCCTTCACATATTCCTTTTATAAGAGTGAGGCATGTCTGTCTTATATAGATCCAAGTAACCCTCTCCATGCCTTGAAGTTGATTGTTTTTGGTAGAGTTTATCTAAACAGTACAATGGTCTCATGTCACACTACCATCCCAGGACAGTTTTTTTTCTCCCTGGCTCCTTTTGATCAGTCATACTCAGTTGTCAAACCTGCAATATCCACCTTTGGCTGCCATCAGAGATTTCTTCAATGTCTCTGGAATATCTCTGATGTAAATCTGAATAAAAAAGGACATTCATAAGGGACTTTTTTTTTCTTTACAAAGCAGGTCCAAAAAAGGTACTTAAAATGTACAGACTCTTGGAAATGTTACAAATATTTGGTACTTACGGCTTTGATGTACCTGTAACTTTATCAAGGAAATCATGTTTCTCAGCTATAACAATGCTATTGTGTCTTGGTGTACTTTCAAATAGTAATTAGTTGCAGTAATTTATTACAACATTCAGTTAAGAAGTATACATATAAATCTAAAAAAAAAAATTTAAAAGAAATACATGTGTAAACGCCTAAGCGGTAATATAAATATAAATGCAATAAAAGCAGATAAAATGGACCTTAACAATAAAAGCAACATACAAAAAGAAGATAGTGTGTCTACATAAGTAAAAAGAACTGTCAATTACAGTGAGGCCAGCATCATATTTATCTTAGGCTGCAACAGAACATAGTCACCGTCTCCAGATAACTGAAATACTGTTGGTGGGACGATAAACCCAATAAACAAACAGGACATAGTCAAAGAAATTTACTTTTTTTTTTTACAAAGAAACAAAAACAACATGTTGACCTTAGCCTCAGTTGGTTAGACCATTACTGTGGCAGTCTCATTCATAACTGAACCATCAGCAGGCTGTCGCTAGTTTGTCAATGTCTTCTACAGACAGGATTTACCTGGATTTACCTGGTTACCATAGAAACTGAGACCCGGTCATCAGTGGTCCAGTATAGGTAGCACAGGGGTTAGGTTAAATATGCTCCACATAGGCAGGGAACATTTCTTTAAAGGTTCCATCTTACAGAACGTTTAATATTTAAATATCATTTTTATATCTATTTGCAATTTGGGTCTGTATTCACCAACCATTCTTAAGTCTAAGTTATGAATAAACCCAATTTGAAATTGTCATACCAACAAAAAAAGGTTATTTATGAAGTTTTTATGTGATTTTAAGCTAAAAGTAGCAAAGTTAAAGTGTCATGCAAAAATGCAGACATGTAACTTCAGAAATTAGTTTAGTAAGATATTGTGCATTAAAATCCATGACTTAAGCAATTCTTACTTAAGCATAGTTGGTGAATACTGGCCTTAATATATAACACAAAAGTAGCACCTTTTAATCTATTTTCTAATTAAATAAATAAAATCTAAAAATAGCACCCTTTTTTCTATTGGTTATCAAATAAAATCTAAAAACAGCACTTGTGTATCTATTTCTTAAATAGATGAAATCTTAATTTATTAATTAAAAGTAATTCTGTTTGGTAAGTAATTATTAAATAATATCCTGACAACACCAATAACAATAAAAAACAACTTAAAAACCAT
Organism: Sinonovacula constricta; assembly: GCA_007844125.1. Classification (NCBI taxonomy): domain Eukaryota; kingdom Metazoa; phylum Mollusca; class Bivalvia; order Cardiida; family Solecurtidae; genus Sinonovacula; species Sinonovacula constricta. The sequence continues at coordinate 20,698,057 of CM017565.1, forward strand.
GACATTATTTACACTTCATTTACACATTTATTTGTTGGGTTATAATATTTGAGTTTTGTTTTGTGTTGTTGTTGTGGGTGTTTTGTTGTTGTTGTTTTGCGGGGTGGGGGTGGGGGGAGTTATTCATTGGAGTTGTTCATTATAATGAAAATAAGTTTAAATAATTAATTATATATATAAAACTTTTGCTGCAAAAACTTTGATTTCAATTCTTACCAATAACTTTAAATACTAAAATAATGTTGCAAGTGATAATGTTGCTTCCAAAAAAATGATAGTGTTGTTTAAAAACATAGAATCGCTATATTCCATTTGATAAAGGAGGTTAATATTGTTTCATCTTTAATCTAAATTTGAAAGGAAAAAATAATGACATTAAAGTTTTGCTTTATTGACTGAGTTAATATAAAGACTTCCTATCTTGTCAGGTTTGGACACTCATTTTTATTTTGTTAAAACTTGTTCTATATGGGTCTGATTATATGTCAGATACTGAATATTTATGCTAAAATTCACCTGTTGTTAGTTTTTTTATTATTTTAAAACAAAATGGGACTGTTTCATTGTTTACATAATCATTCAATATTACCTTTTTCTTTCATGTTTCATTAATTTTTTATGTATACAAATGGAAAAATAAGAAAATGTTGATTTTATGCATCTTTCCACACACAACAACACTTATTACAACAATATAACAACAATTATCAATTTTAGAGTACTGTATAATGAAATATCTTAATGGAAACTAATAAGACTTATAATTATAGTAGTTAGTAGAATTGGTTTTGATTTTTTTAATCTAACTATTCCCTTGGTTAAAAAATTGTAAGTTTGAATAGGTTTACAATCGCAACTCCTCGGGTAATTCTGTCCTTGGGACAATCATCCCTCAGATATATCTGGCGCAATGATACTTACTGAAATCACAATCATTTTGTTCGCCAGAAGTCGGAAGGAGAACATGCCTAAAATGTAGTTCGCACAAAACATTAACAATGCAATCGTTTGATAGCTGTGTGTCTGCTGTGTTGAATTAAAATTCGATGATTTAAATTTGACATTGCCACAAATCGAAGTTTTACGGGCATCTTTGTTTTGACGTCTGTCACAAAAGTAGTCCCATTTAGGGAAATGGCCGAGGTGATACGATTACCTACATACATCCGAGAAATGATTCATGAATTAACCGTGAATTTGATTGGGTATGTTTAATGTTTATGTGGTAATTGGTGTTACATGAAGATAATTACCTTTTATCTTACAATGTATTCAAGTGCACCTTATGTCATCTGGAAGACATGAAAGTTATCTCCCCTACTAGGTCTCGCATCTACACATTAATGGGCTGATTAATTACAAGTCAGTGACTCAAATCACAAGCCTCCATTTTTTTCTCTTTGGCCAGTATTCACCAACCATTTTTAAGAAAAAATTGCACAAGTCAGTTGGATTTCATTCCACAATATATCCATTATGTATTTAGCTACATGTCTGTATCTTTGGATGGCACTTTAACTTTACTACTTTGAGCTTAAAATCATACTGAAGCTTCATAAATAAACCTATTTTTGATGGTATAAAAATTGTGAAATGCACTTTAAGTCATGACTTAAGAATGGTTGGTGAATACGAGCCTTTATTTGTTAGATAATTTACAGCAGCTGTTACATTATAATCATGTCCTCTACTAATTTGTATGTAACCTTTAACTGAAAGAAAATTTTCAATCATTTTTGGTCCTTACATTTATGAGAAATGTCTCATGTATACAAGATAGTCAGACCAGTTTATGTATCATTATGTGTTTCAGTTGTTATTTCATTGTTTGTTTATGTGAACATTACTTACAGGGTCACATTGTAAGTAAGTATGCCTTGAAAGATGTCCCTTTAAGTGTACCAGTACACTTGTATGTATACTGCCGTTGTTAATTTATAAATATCATTTGTTAATGAGCTGCGGTTAAACACAGTTGTTTTACCTGAATCTTTAAAGAACAGTAATTTATTGGCAACTTTTCTCATTGGATTAATATTTGTTTAATGTGATATTTTTCTTGGAAAGTACAGCTTTACATACATGTAAGTTAACAGGTAAATATTTAATTATTAAATATTTTTCTATAATTTATTTTTTAAAGTGGAAAGTTTTCAAGATGTCATTATTTAGAGATAAGTGTTATATTTTATTTAAAGTTTAATTTAAAATGAGGCAAAACTTAGATGAAAAAATCAGTTTTTAAATAAAAAATATAATTGTTTAAGAAATCCTTGTAGTAACTCAAATTATTGTTTGCATTGGATATAATTAAAAAAATAAGATTATTGTTTTTATTTAATCCTTTATTTTCAGGAAACACCAATTAACATTAAATGTACACTGATAATGTTTATAGCAAGTGAAGGGTAACATTGTCTGGGGTTGAAATAACCTACTTTATCTTTACCTATTAGGGTTTTGGTGAAATTAGAGTTGTACAATTAGTTTGATAAAATTGAGAGATAATAAATTATACCTCTGTATTTAATTAAACATTTATTAAAACATCACCTGTAAGTTTAATTGAAAATTAATTGAATATATTTCACTAATGCATGTTAATTTGACATTGATTGACAGTTATGGACATGTCACTGTGACATACTTCTTGTGAACATTTTTATTTGGCAAATTGGTATGCCTAGATGTCTGTACATCTCTCACAAATATGATGTTATTTTTGTCCCCTCACTTGTCAACAAGTCTGACAGCTCCAAATGCTGATCTGTGGTGATAATTGGACATACATCGTGATTTATTTCGCCTTGTTGATGAAAAATTTCACAATGCAATTTTATTGCAGTCAATATGTTGATTAAGTGATTTATAATTATTACATGAACATACATGTGAACTCTCCCATATTCAGAGGGAGACTCCCACTTTTAAGGTTCAAAATAATTTGAAAACAATGGGTGTTTTACACATTTTCAGAAATCTCCCTACTTGAAAACAGAAAACTTCCTTCTTTGTTTATATAAAAATAAAACAAATCTCCCACTTTGCAAGTGAAAATCTCCCACATTGCAAGTGAAAATCTCCCACTTTGCAAGTGAAAATCTCCCACAGTGAAAATCTCCCACTTTGCAAAAGTGAAAATCTCCCACTTTGCAAGTGAAAATCTCCCACTTATGCCTCAGCAAAAGTTCACATGTATGCATGAAGTAATATAGAACCACCGGCAGACCACAGGTCATCTGGAAGACTTTTCTCCATGAAAATTTAAGCCCTGACCAGGTCTTAGATGGACACAGTGAGAGACTATGCAGTTATAAGTCATTGACTACCTACTAAGTAGCAAGCACACTTGTTGTTATTGTTTGTAGATTTAAAGCAGTGACAGGTTGCAAGTTTTTTGATGTTCAGGATTGTTCATAGACTTGTTAAATGTTTAATCCAGACAACATGAAAGTCAAACAAAGATTTTTGCAATAGATTAACTATTATAAAAGGACCACAGGTTATTCCTCAGTATCTGTAGAGAAAGTATGTTGTTTGAAAAATGTTATTATAATAACAAATAAATTTGTTGTAATGTATTTATTGGCTAGACTTTCGGAAACAGAAGCAAATTCTTGTTATTTTTATACAATGTCTCATACAATTGAAAATGCAGGAAGACTTTAAAGGTAGAAAAAAAATGAATAGGGAAAACAGTTGTTGAATTTGTAAGTAGATTTAATGTCCTAGCTAAATTTATAAATTTTAGTTGTAAAGTTGTGTAAAAAGAATTTGGTTGACTAGTTTTCTTTTTGTCCTTCTGGATATTGTTATAAATTTGTCTGACAGGCATGATACATTCATTACATAACTGTAGAGTGTATTTGCTGTCAAAATAAATAATGTAATCAGTGACCTTGATCTTGTCAAGATCAAATCAAACAGAGTTAAACCCCTTTTCCCTGAGGTTGACATTTGTTGTTGTGGATGACATTGGTCAGCCCCCGAGCCCGGGGTTGTAAAAATGTCAGTTCAGTTGAAAAGTCTAATTTTTAAATAAGAATATATGACAAAGTCCTATGAGCATTGCAACATATACCAAACTCCGAAAAGGCACAGAACAAAGGTTTTTCACATGCAAGCCAAGCGAAAAGTTAGAACCAATTTGTGATGAGTCATTTAACGAAAAGAGCAAACGCGACAGTTACCGCCTTGGAGAAGAGCAATGAATGTGGTGCTGCAATATGTTTCAAAATTCCTATATTATTACATAAAATTTGGATTATCAATTAAGTTGTTATATTACCAGTAAATGAGTCCAATCAGATTTTTATCTGGAAACAATAAGGAAATATTGGTGGATTGAAAATTGTGTCCCTTTTCAGATAAGATCCCAGGGAAACCAAGTAAAAAGTAGGTCCTTTTAGTTAGAGTCTGCCTAATTGTTGGTTTCTTCTAACAATGATATTTCTTTCTTTGAATAGATAGTTTCCATATCAGAGAAGATCCCTTATCTTGGCAACCATCATAACTTCAAGGGAGTTCAGATTAATTGTATGGAAGTGTAAATTTTATTTTCTTGTAATTTATTCATTTGTGGTCCAAAAATTAAAAGCTATACACCATTGGAAAGCACTTAAAATTCATATTTTTAGAATACTATATTTTTAAAATTGATAAATGCACAAAGAATTAATACACAGAAATAAGTAAAATTATTGGCTCATCACAAAATGGGCAGTGTATCTTTTTTTATTATCCGGTATATTTTTTACCTTTTTAAATATCAAAATATAATTTTGATATTTAAAATACTTCAATAAAAGCTGTTTAATTTGATATAAAATTCATTAAAATAGACTGAAAAATAAAAACACAGTGGTGAGTTTAATATGGGACATATATCTGGATTTCAGCCTGCATTAGCTTCTGCCTTCAAAGATGGCTGCCTAATTGAACTGTCTTATGACATCATATGAACACTATTAGTATAAATGCTAAAAGCACCATCAGTTATATTATATTAACCAAAATATAGACATTTATCTAGATGAGTGGCAATTTTAGTTTCACATAGTTAGGACAAAAATCAGCATATACTCCAAACAGTACAAGCATAAAACCCAAGTAATCCAAATAAAGAACCTACTTGCATTTAGTGAGTATTAAAGGGAGATCATTCACCAATGTTTTTCATTGTAGGATGTAACCTGACATTTTCTTTAATTGAAGGTGTGTATCTCTTATAAACTGATAATCTAACATTATCATTATCAAAATGTAACAATATAGGCATCTCACAATCACCCCCATCCCCATAAAAAATATTATCATTATAAAAAACATAAACAAAAAGGAATAAATTAACCAAAGAACTTATCCTGAGGCAGGGGTACATGGACCTTGTATGAGCTACATTGGTCACCTGCCTTGTATCACATTTGTCCAGTCTGCACCCATAATAGCAATTAACCATCATCATAGGGACCAAAATATCCATCAATCATTGTGTTATCAATCACATAAATCTGGGATTTTTCTACCTGTCCCAGAATGCATTGCCCATAGGAGTCCCAGGGGGGATATGTTTGATTATTTGATATTATCTGGAAATGTGTATGCCCATAAGAGTGGCTGGTTCATGGAGATTAGAGGGGAGGAGAAAATTTTGATAATTGAACAATAGACAGGAAACCTCAAAAGAGTATGAAATTTGTGTTGTCCATTTGTCGCCTAAGTGCAGAAAACACCAATTAAGAGCAAGAATAAATATAAAAACCATGATATCAGAAAGACTTTTTTTGTGAAACAAAAGGTTATGTTCTTATTCATAGTAAGTTAGGTAACACCTAAGCAGGTGGGCCAGCTAGCCTGAGGGGAATGGTTTGCTTGTTTCAAAAGTTGTATAATGGTCTGAAAGTCCATCTGAGGTTGACATGGTTTTTATTGAAGATTTGGTTCTTGTTTTAGTATGATGGTATTCACAACATTTTCGTCTACAATATCTGGAACATTGTTGGTGGAATAATTAACATCAACAACAACAATAGCAACAACAACAGCAACATAAAATTAATAGCTTTGAATGAAGATCACATCATGTTTATTTTTTTGTTTAACACAATATTTAATAACTATATCAGGAAGTCATGTGGCAACAGTAAATAAATATTCTGTTTTATTAAAATTGCTATTTTACATAGAGTGTTTTCATTTTAAGGCTACGTAGCTTTTCAGTCCTATTTTTAGATTCCGCGTAGTTTTTGCAAAGCGTATTTATAACGTCATGTGATGATTGTTTCTGAATTGTCAGTACAAACTTTACTCTGTCACTAGTATCAGCCATGTTGTTGTTTATCTGTAAAGTGAAAGTCACGCAACATTTTGATGTGTCTGAGCTGCAGCAAAATAACGAATGGTATTTTGCAAACAATCAGGAAAAAAAACATGAGTTTGACCAATAAAGGATGCAAACTTAATGGTTTAATTTCAGGAGTTATATTAATAGCAACAAACACATGCGTCCAATACTATTTTCATGTATTGAATTTTCCACGGAATTCAGATTCGATACTCAGTCTTTAAGATGTTTTCTCCTGACAAAACTATGGTAAATTTTTGCAAAATATTGTTCCCTAGGGATTCATGAATCTGTCCATGATGTTTACCAGGTAGTATTCTCTTAGCCTGTTAACATTTGAATTGTCTTAATTGCTTGATGATGAGTACCCACACTATAGGGTTTAATCTTGATTTGTCTTACTTTATTTCTTTATTTCATCGTCAGACCCTATGTACCTGGTACTCAATAGAATTGTCTCAATGTGACAATTTCAATAAGTACCCACACTTAAGGGTTTAATCTGGATTTGTCTTATTTGATTTCTTTATTTGATCGTCATACCCTATGTACCTAGTACTTAATAGAATTGTCTCAATGTGACAATGTCAATGAGTACCCACAATATAGGGTTTAATCTGGATTTGTCTTACTTTATTTCCTTATTTCATCGTCAGACCCTATGTACCTGGTACTCAATAGAATCGTCTCAATGTGACAATGTCAATGAGTACCCACACTATAGGGTTTAATCTGGATTTGTCTTACTTTATTTCTTTATTTTATCGTCAGACCGTATGTACCTGGTACTCAATAGAATCGTCTCAATGTGACAATTTCAATGAATACCCACACTTTAGGGTTTGGTAGGATGTATTGCTACTGCAACACATATTCAGAATTATTCCCAATTATTTCGAGCTCTCTAGCCTTATAAGAACATGTAAATCAAGGAAAGTTTAATTAAGATTAGAATTAATGAAATTGATTTATTGATGGAGAAATGAACATTTTTACAGCAAACATTAATCTATTACAGTGTTCAGATGTTATTTTTCCTGCAGTGTTGCTAAGTTTTTCCTTCAATTTATTTTCTACCGTTAATAGGAATTACAAGTCCATGTCAAATGTGTTTTCAATCAACATTCTTGTAATTAAGACCAGAAAGCCTTTCAAAGAGGTGTGTCATGTTAGCGTCCTCTGTTAATTTCATTAAAATGTATTGCCGAGATATCCAAACAAACATATCTTATTATTATTTTGGGTACTGTTTATATTAATACATGTTTTGCATTGTTTATATTATTAATGCATGTGTTTGTATTGCTAAGAGTACTGCATGTTTTTATATTGTTAATTTTAAATACATGTACAGTGTACTAAATGCAGATATTACAAATGTACATGGTATAACAAACTTTGAGAAAATTAATTAAAGAGTGGTTTAAGAGACGCACATTTTTTTTTTAGTTCTGGTTTTGCTATGATCAGAATATTATTTAGTATCATTTAAACTTAACTAAACAAATACAATTGTCATTTTATACAAGTGTCTGGGTATTATATAGTTTTACTTTCCATCATTTAAAAAAGAATACTTTTGAAATTAATAAAAATATCTATATTTAAAAAAAAAGGCATTTAACAGGTACCAAGGAATTTTTCTAAGAGATATTCAGTTTATAAATGTGATTTATCCCAAATGTTGTTAATTAGGTAACAGTTACTGCACGTGTAATAGAATTTATGTCAGTCTAATAGAACAATGATTTTTCTGGTAAACAGTGATTATGCTAAAAAACAACAACAAATAAGCTACACCAGTGGTTCTAGATTTGTCTGGCATCTCCTCCAACAAAATACATTCCTATTATGACCATCATTGGTCACTGCGCTGTATTTAAAAAAAAAATAATACAAAAAAATATCCAGTTATATACATGTATGTACATATACATAGTTTAATTATTCAAACACTAACTTAATATCTTAATATCCTTGTATATGATAATAAAAACTGTTGTTTTTATCTCTAATTACTATTAGAAGTTACAATTAAAAATCACTTGATTGTACAGATCTGAAGTACATGTACATGAGCATTTTTAGCTCACCTGAGTTTATGCTTAGGTTGAGCTATTGTGATCACCCACTGTCCTGCGCTTGTCATCCAGCATCACACATCTATCAACATTTTCAAATGACATTTCCTCTGCAACTGCTGGACCAAATTCAGCCAAACTATCTCAGAAGCTTAAATAGGCAGGGGTAACAAAAAGTTGTTCAAATAATTTTGATCTGTCAAAAAAAAAAGGGCCAACAGGGCAGTGGCCATTTTCCATAAATGACTATAAAGGAAAACTTAGAAAATCTTCTTGTCAGAAAGTGCAAGAGCTAAAGCCTTGAAAGTTGGTTTATGTATTCCTTTGGTGGCCTTGTGTTAAGATAGTTCAAAGTAATTTAATCATTTTTTAAAAAGCATGTCTACAGCACTCGGGTGAGTGATATAGGGCCAACATGGCCCTCTTGTTTAAATATTTATTTATTTGTTAATAAATTAAATGTGTTTATGTGTAAATCTGAAATGAAAACATCAAATGGTACTTAGACTCATCATGCTTATACAGTTATAAAGCTGGGATAGAATCTATTTCTCAGAGCTTGGAATCTCTACCTCACAGAAACTGTCCACCCGAGGGCCGTTGTCATTGCAATATTGTTTATGTATCTGTGTGAAATTTATTCATAAAGCGATTTTATTTTTGTCAGAAAGTTATTTTTGCTGACTTAAACTACAGTTTTATTTTATTTTATTTTAAAATATTTTCTTAGATATAGAAAAAAATTCTTGAAATTTCTTTGATAAAACCAATCAATCCTAGTTAATTCTTACTATTATTAGAAATTTAAGAAATGTTTTAATTTAAGTAAGAAAAAATTACTGAGTTACTTTATGAATATAACCCAGGTCATTTTTTCTCCTTTGTTTCTTTTATATACAGCATTTTGTCCTTGTATAATTTATGTATAATCAAAGACAGATTCTTTAGGAACAGTTCCCACTCAGCACATGTGAACTTTCCCACATTTGGAGGGAGACTCCCTCTTTTAATTTTCAAAATTATTTGAAAATAAGGGGTGTTTTACACATTTTCAGCAATCTCCCTACATGGAAAAGATAACTTCCTTCTTTGTTTATATGAAAATAACAAATCTCCCACTTTGAAATTGAAAATCTTCCACTTTGGCCTGAGAAAAATTTTGCATGTATGCATTTTGTCTTTGTATAAATTTCTGTATAGTCTAACACATATTCTTTAAAAGCAGTTCCAATTCGGACCTAGTAATAATATATTCTAAATTAAATTCTAGAGAGAAAATACATTTATTATGTAAATAGATTACAGATAGTGAATACATCTACCAAGTAGTTACTAGGAAGTAAGAAGTAAATTACTAAGACATCATTTTCTTTAGTTGTTCATTCATTTGTATTATATCTTATCTTAGCATCTTATCTACCACACCTTGCCTCATATTGGAATGCTAAATGACAAGTAAAATGGAAGACAAAAAAAACAAAAGAGATGGATTCGTAGCATATCATTTGTGACATTATCCGTTTGTTTTTCCAGTTTTGAGGACATCAGAACTGCCAAACATTTTAAGCTTGTCATTGAGTGCTTTAAACAGTGTTTGAAGATGGTGAAACTAAAACCAAACTGCCATTCAGAAATCTTTACCCCCTCCCAGATATTCACATTTTTTTTTCACTTTAATCCCAAAGGACATTTTGATTTATAAGTACAATAATTTGACTGACAAACAGAACTCTTTTCTTGTCATATGTCAGTTATGACATACTGACTGGGATTGTTCTTCACAAGAAGCAAAAGGGCAAAAAGTAAATAATAAAATAATGGTTAAAAATGTTAACTATTAAATACATTTATGTATAATAAAAATAAACTTGTATAATAGATATATAAATTTATATCTGATATTTAATTAATTCTGTAATTAAATTTATAAAATAAATTTTAGAAAGATAAAAACTGTTAAAAGTATTTGCAAGATGATTAAAATGTCAACAAAATGGTCGAATAAGAAATCAAGAATGATCTTTTTTTAAAGAACGCAATTAACTTGTAACCTATTTTTCCAATAAATAAATTGAAGAAAAATTATCAAAAAGGAAATTTAGAAATGATGTAAGAAAAAACAACAAGGAAATATTGTCAAAAAAGAAAACTATCGAAATTAAGTTATTTGACAAAAATTATCAAAATAAAACAATCTGTCAACCAATTATCTCATGGCAGGTGCCCTTTTAAACCTTGATTAGAGATGGGAATGATTGACAGGTTTTCAGGTTGTGTCCAGGTGAAATTAACATCCAGTGAAACAAACACAGGGAGCTGAAATTGACAACTTTATAATGTGCCAGTCAGCCCTCTGGGTAAATACCTGCAGCACTAGGACTGGAAAAGGGATAAAGCTGCTTTAATGCATGTTGTTTTGTTGTAATCACTGCCAGTAGGCCCACTGATCGGAGTTAGATTTACGAAGTGGCTAACTTGGTAAAAAGCCAGCCATCCGCCAAGTCTCTCGGATGTGTTTTTTTGGTCTCTTTTCCTCACTTTAGTCTTGCCCATATTCTGTTAATCTTGTGAATATGTGGATTCGGAATTTGGAGAAGGACGTAAATATTACTTGTTTGTAGAATCCATTCTGTATTAGGACACGCAGCAGCTGCAGGAAGTTATATTCTAATGTAGTTATGCATGCCATGCCATACCGGATCGTTGGATAAAAGGGCTGACATACTCAACAGAATGAGGTATGGGACATTTTGTTATGATTACTTATTTCAGATATTTTCTGGTATTTTTTTCTTAATGATTTAATGCTCATTATTGCTGTCAGTATACAGTCAACCATATGAGTATTGAACATTGAGTATTCTCTATATTGGAAAGCATAAAATTGTTCCTTTCACTGTGGAAGTGTATTGTTATTTTTCTCTGTTCATTCTCTCTGTCATTCCTGTCCTTGTTATAAATACCTTTATTTTCTTTAATTTTTCTTGATTTGTCTATTCCTTCATTTAATCAACTGTTTGTTTATTTGTAGTTTATGTGTATTGCAATTTGTAAATGTATAGTGTCAGACTCCCTGGCCATCTTTCTCTGCCTCATTTTGGTTTTCTCTCTATCACTACTTTGCAGATACAAGCAGTACTCCAATATTAAGTCTCCTTGTGTGTGTCTCTCTCTGTGTCTCTCTATCCCCCCATCTCTCTCTGTCTGTCTGTCTCCCTGTGTCTCTCTATCAACCCATCTCTCTCTGTTTACACACTTTATTACACTTGCATTTGTGACCCTCCTCATTACACACACACACACACACACACTATTTAGTAATATTTTTATAGCACTTTGATTTTCAGCATGCATGTTAACATGAACACATAATCTTGTTTTGCACTAATTAGAGAGTATGTGGTAACAACAAAAAGGGAATCAAGCAGGGAGCTTGATCTGTGCTTAATTTGTCCTGACCCTGGGTCTGAAATTCTATTAAAATATAAGCTGACTGTTTCTTTACCTACTGGTATGCTACCAATACATTATAAAGATGATACAGGGTGCTTTTTCCTTAGGTGTGATAATATTTTTTAAAAGGTGGTATCCCACAATTTGGGTCCTTTTTTCTCTCATGCAAGCAAATAAATAATTGTTGCCTGAACTTACCCCGGAGATACTGCAGGGTTGTCACTTGAAATATTTTGAGCAGGCTCAATAAGCTTTTGAGGAGGCTAGGCTATGCGAGCGCCTAAGGTACGAAGCGATGCTAGGGGGGTCCTGGGGCATGCTCTTGACCGATTTTTTTTTTTTTTTTTTTTAAATTTGAGGCGGCTCGATTTTCATTTGAGGCGGTCAAATCGGCCGCCCGCCGCCTCCTAATGACAACCCTGTACTGGTGCCCTGTATCCATGTGAAAAGTAAAGCAGCACACATGTATTTCCTATCCAAGCTGTTAGCTATTTTTAAACTTAGAAAATCATGTGACCACTTTCTTTTGAGATCATTTTGCAATTACCATGTAATTAGCTTTGATATTTATTTCTTCCTGAAAATCGTGCTTATTTATAGATTTAGAAATAATGGATATTTAAAGTGATATATTTATTATTTGTACTGTCTAACTATTGGGTTTATTTTATAAATGCCCTTAAACAGCATGTATGCACACAATCTCCTGAACATGGGTATGATGGTGTGAGTATGTGTTTCAGTAGCATAATACCTTACCTGCAATAAAATATGCATTCTGTTATTTATAACTTACCCGTGACCAGTGAAAAGAATGCTGTTCTTCCCCTAAAGCATTGCACAATATGCCGTACTGACCGCACACGCATGGCCTCGCTATCATCCCCTTAAGCTAAAGAACTGTATTCTTTTATTCTGTCACTAGTATGTTATAATTCACAGAATGCATATTTTACAGCCGGTAAGGTATTTTGCTGCGGAAACATATTTTATTATAAAAAATTCCATATTAGATATAGGCAAACTGTCGGATACCATCTTTAAGGACGTGCCTTATATCCCCCAATATTACACATCCTTGTAAAGCAACTTTATTCTCCTTATCCATTCATGTTAACTGTGTTCAGAATTATAATTCTAATATTGCATATAAGTTTTGCAACTACAATCTATAGTTGTGCAGTTTTAAAAGTGGTATCGGACAGTTTGCCTTTATGCAATGCATGTAATAATATTTTTTCCTCTGTTTTGGGGAAAAAAGGCATTAATTATTTCTGCATTTACTCACACTTTAGTCTAAGAGCAGCGATTTTGAATGCTCCTTGTAATGTTAGACAGTATTAATTGTGAAAACATTCTTTCTAAATCTATAAATAAGCATAAAAGTGATAACTGCTGAAAAGAGCTATCAACATCTATCTGGATGATGATATAATGTGATCTCAAAAGTAAGTTGTCATGTCATTTTCTTAGTTTTAAAATAGCAATCTCTGCAGCATGGCTCAGATAGGAAATACCTGATTGCAATGATGAGTGCAGATTTATGCTTCACTGTTCACACAGATCTATGGCATTAATTAATAGCATTTTGAGAAACATTTTCAGTTAAAACTAAACAGGCACGGCAAATATAAACCAGCATCCTAAGTCTATGATGATAAATGTGTTGAATATCTTAAATATTTTGCCAGATTAGTGTCATGTGTTGTTATTAGGAAGTTTACGGTATCTGTTGTGCTTGCGAAGAAGCAAACACAAAAATCCCTTGCCACGGGTCAAGTCCTGTCACTGTGTCATTGTCGTCCAGTGACTGTCGACTTGTTTTAGTTTAACAGTTCAAGATGTATTAGCTGGCGTTGACACAAATAAATGACACAGCTAATTGGATGTGAACCAGTGGTCTATTTCTTAAAAAAACTACGACTCATCTCAGTGGCTGTGTTGTTTTTACACTTTACTGGCCAATATTTCTGAGTGTTTATGTCTTGGTCAAAAATTTGACCTGACCAGACTGAAAAAATAAAATGAGAAAAAAAAACGAATGAATTTGTCATTGTGATGCCTTATGTCTCTAGGGGTTGTAGTCTAAAACATGATTTGGTTGATGTGGCTTTGGTGAGGAATACATAATTAAGCATAACTTTAAATAAAAGTCATTTAAAGGAAACATTACATATGATTACAACAGTATAATGATTTGTGAGTTGTGGAATGATCGTCTTGTTTAAGTTAAATCCACACCATAGTTCACAATTTGCACCAGGCCCATCCATTTTACAAACTGGTAGCTTAAGATATATGTCACAGTCAGGAACCATAGGTTCTAATGTCACATCACCACAACCAATCCTCAGTGATACAAAACTTATATTATACTGTATTATATTCTCCTGTAAAGAAGGAAGAAAAGATATACATAATCCGACAAATAATAGAAATAAACATTACAAAAAAACTTCTGTGAGGAAGATATGACTTTTTTAAGTGAACCAGGGGACAGCCGTTCGATCCATTTTTAAAATGTCATTTTGGGTTTTGATTTGACAACAGCAAGCAAGGTCAGACAGTCCACTTTTATGGTATTGCTGAAATTTTCTATTTCCTGAAGCAGTGTTGAGTAAAAAGATTCTTCCTTTGATAAACAATTTGTTTCAGGTCTGGGTATTGAGCCCGGTACCCACCAAGTCCTTTAACCATCTGACCACGTGTGCTACATTTAATACAAAGGATTCTTCACATCTTAAAATTCTCTTCTGTTCAGCTTTTTTTGGCAAAGCCAGCTTACATGTAAGATTTTGTCTCATTAACAGGATTTTTTGCCATCGTCACTTTACACTGCTTAGTGATTGATTAGGCACTACTAACATACTAACAACACTGCTGTTATCATCGACATATCACTAATTAAGCTATAATGTAGTGTATAATGTCTGGACATCGCTTGTCAATGATTGGTCAGTTTTGTCACCTGACATGCCAACAAATGACAGCACACCTGTCATGATACTATCACACCTGCCATTTGCAAACCAATTAACATGATAATTGATTTAATGAACACCAATTAACAAACAAAAATGGATATTTGACATGCATTATGAATTTTGATTTCAATTATTTTGTTAACATAGAGATTGAGACTACAGTGATATCTTTGATGATGGTAATTATTTAAGGGGCGACCGTGGCATAGTGGTAGAGTTGCTGATTTTTTACTCCTCTGACTGCTTAGCCTCCCCCCACATAGGTTCGAGTCCCGTTCAGAATGAAGGACTTAATGTGGGAAGGTCTTTGAGTTGACCTGTCGTGTGCTGGTGGTTCTACCCAGACATATGTTTGGGGTCGCCAAAACAGATGGATGTCACTATAATGATCATAATTGCTGCAATCTCACAAAAAAGGAAAAATACTTATTATTTGAAGGAGGGATAGAATAGTTTGAAGGAGGGAAAGTTAAAACACTCATATAACAATAACACAAAATATTCTTTACTTGAATTATATAGTCAATTTAAAGACAAAAGTGCTTGAGAATAATGCCAATTAGAAAAATTGTGAAAATACTCAAATAGTTTCATACGATAAAATATACCTAGGTTTTCACTCTGCTCATGAAGTGATTGCTAACCTGAGATCTCCTATCCCCTTTGTTTTTAATTTCTGCAGCTATACTTGTATGAGCAACAGTGGTTATCATAATTACCTAAATAATTGTCATATTTAATAAATAACATATCTAAATAACATCTAAATATACACACTATCAGAATGAAAATGAAAATTGTATCTTATTGACTTTTACATGGCAAAGAATATAAAATGTGCATTCTAAGTAACAAAATACCAAAACTCAACTCTTACTGAACATTTAAATTAATTTTCAAATGAGAAAGCATACAATGGACCTAATACTACTTAATTATTAAATTCCTTGACTAGTTAAAGGGATTGGGATTGGGATTAGCCGGCATTTTTGCCGATACTGCGCAGCGACATTTCTATCATTATAGCACAGGGGCACTTATGAGGTGCCCAGGGACTGAACCCGGCCGGTCCATTGTACTGACACCGACGAGTCAGGCATAATGCTGTCCCCTTAGCCCCGAGCGTTAGGAGGGAAGCCACTACTACCAACTTTAAAGTCTTTGGTTATACCCGGCCGGGGTTCGAACCCAAGACCTCCCGATCCGCAAGCCGATGCTCTACCACCTGAGCTATTGCGACCGGTTGACTAGTTAAAAAATGATAGATATGTAATTCTGATAGCAATGATGTGTGTTTTCCACAGCAATTGTCAGCAATAACTGTCTTTTTTACTTTTAACTTACCATATTTATGCATCCTGTCCTGTGTAAGTTCCAATTTATACTGTGCCTGATTCTCGTAGAACATTCTTATATGTTTTCATTTGGCATAATAGAAAAATTAAGCAAGAAAAATTAAAGCATATTTTCAGATTCCATAGGTGATTTTTACTTTATCACAGAATCAGTTATCCGAGATTAAGCACCTTTTTTTATGAAAAAGTGGACAGGACCTGGGGCCTTTGAAAAAATGAAAATTTTGATGCATTTAATGAAAAAAGGGAATAAATGTGCATGTTTAATTTCTTACCTGCTATCATACATCGTGTATATTTATTACAAGGCCACCTGTCTATTTTTCTTGTTTGTGAACTCCTCTACCTTATCATAGTCCATTTCATCAAGCTTCCACAATAGTCACTAATTTGTATCAATGCTTCTAATTTCCGCATTTCGGAAATGAAATATGGAATTTTATTGGAGGGGAATTTTTGTTTTCAGGTGAAAAGTTTATTTTCTGAAAGGATGGCTTCTGTAAATTGCCCCTTATTATATAACATTAAAAAAATCCCTGACAATAGTCCCACTTTCTCTTTTTAACCACTAAATGTTAATAGTAGGAACAACATAAAAGAACATACTCTTTAAGTGTCGCTTCCCGTGGCATATCAGATATTTTTTGCACTTTTTTCCCCAATGCTCTGTTATTCAAATCTGTAAAACAATTAATTCCTTAGGTAGCATGCAAACTTTCAAATGGTTAACGATAAAATGATACTTGAGCAATAAACCTGAGATAGCTTAAATCCCAACATCACAATTGAGTTAATAAGAGTATATTTTCTTCAGTAACGGTGGGGGGTTATTTGCAAACAAAATGACTTTAAATAGTGCCAATGTTTAAATCAATTTCGAATTCAATTTAACTCAGAGAATAATTGCTAGTATAGGTGTAGTTTAATGAAGATTTATCTGAGGTACCAATTAAGTACAATTAGGGACGTTAATCGTCCAAATGGCGTGTTTTGTTGGCCTGAAAATGTCTACAAAAAACAGCTGGTTTACGATGATTTTGATGTTTACAATCAAATTTTTTAGGCAACTTAGAGCTTTTTCTTTTCTTTTTATTATCATTTAGGAATACTTAAAGTTATAATTTCTGTTGTAAATGACTTGAGTTTTTTAGTTTTGCTGAAAATATGCTTAAAGTTAGGTTTTATTCTTTTATTTTTTGTCAATATTTAATCTTTACAATTAACTGTTTTAAATGGCATTCATTTTTGTGTATGCTGAAATATGTTTACTTTAACCTTAAGTGTTTAAGTTATTTTTGTTTCATTTATATATTTCTTTTGACCAATTGCAGTAATATACAATGATAAATTATCAAAATTCAGTACACTTCAGTTAATATGTTTTTTACTGTTTATTCTGCTAACGTTGTGTGTTTTTTAAATGTTTATTGTACTAACTTGTATTCAGTTATATTTCATATTATCTTAATCTGATACATTTTTATATTTCTCTTCACCTATTTGAATTTAAACCAGTTTATACACTATTTACGTTAAACTTCATCGTATTCAGGGCCGTATGACTTGTTAAGTAAAAACCCAAAATTCAAATACAGTACACTTCAAAACAAGATTTCAATCTATGATGTTGCTACCACTCTTTGATTATGTTAAGTTAATGTATACATGAAAGATTTAGCCTTCACTTGGTTCAAATCCCGATCGGGTCAAACCAAAGACTTTAAAGTTGGTAGTAGTGGCTTCCCTTCTTACGCTCGTTGCTAAGAGGACAGTATTATGCCTGACTCGTCGGTGTCAGTATAGTTGACCAGTGGGGTTCAGTCCCTGGGCACCTCATAAGTGCCCCTGTGCTATAATGATGGAAATGTCGCTGCACAGTATCAGCAAAAAGTGCCGGCAAATCTCAAATTTAGCCTTCATTTACTGGAAACATCTGTCACCTAATAAAAGGTGGCATCCAACATTTTACTTGTATCTTATACATGAAACAACATCTAACCTCTGTTTTGGGGAATTTGTGCATAGTTACTGCATGATCTCGTACTAGTTTAGGTAAAGTATGTTTATAACACTATCTCATTTTACTAACATAGTTTAGTTTTTACCTGAATATTCTCTATTCACATTGAACTTCTTTGTATTCGGCGCCATATGACCTGTTAAGTGTCAGTGTACCGTAAAACCCAAATAAATAAATAAACTCAATCTCATTTGACAAGTACAAATTCATGAAATATGTCACTTGAAATGTCCATTTTTATACCCCCACCACAAAATGGGGGGGGGGGGGGGGCTATAATGGATTCGCTTTGTCCGTCAGTCGGTCGGTCTGTCCGTCTGTCGGTCCGTCTGTCTCCATTATGGTGTCCGCTCTATAAATCCTATACCAATTGAAGGATTTTCTTTAAACTTGGCTGAAATGTTCACCTCAACAAGGGGATGTGCAGAACCCATGTTGCCCATTGTCAGCTCAAGGTCAAGGTCACAATTGAAGGTCAAATATTAAACAATCAAATATAAACATTATGTCGTGTCCGCTCTGTAAGTCCTACACTAAGGGCTTACAACCCAGATGATGTTGAAACATAAGTCACCTAATTTCTTAGTTTAAAAATAGCAAACTGTGCTGCATGGTTCAGATAGGAAATACTTCTTTGTAATGACAAGCGGGGGCAATATGCTTTACTTTTCATATGGATATAGGTCACCAATAAATAACACTTCTCAGGATTTTTCAGGCAACAATAATTTATTTGGTTGCATGGGAGAGAAAAAAATTGGTTTAAATTGTTGGATAGCACATTTAACATTTATTATGATGACCCTACCGTAATTGTTTGGGTATATACAGGGGTATTTATGGTCATTTGTATCAGCAAAGTCCCTTGTAATGCTCATCTTAAGCTAACATAGCACCTGAGTCATAATTAATTTACTTAAATTGTTGTTTCATCAATTAGAAAACAGTCATGTTCAAACAAAGGATTCCACTTAACCTTTTGACTTTGTGTCAACAACATTTACTTTGTTGTGAAACTGAAACAAATTTCGACTTTCTGTCAATGACATTTACATTGTTGTGAAACTGAAACAAATTTCGAAATTTTCTTATTTATTCTCTCATTGAAAGTGTCACATTCATTTGAAATTGTATGACACTCCACAAGCTTTGTGACATTCTTGAAAAAATGAATTAAAATTACCTTTCACGCCACCTGTGGTCTTAGATGAACACGTTTTATAATTTATACCTTAATTAGTGTTTGTTTGTGTTAATTAGTCTAACAAAGCCTGCATTTCTAAGTTGTGGATAACTTTAGTAATTTTCTTTCATTTATAGAACTTCTGAGATGATTTGTTATTGAATGTTATTTATTTAACAAATTTAGGAAAAAATATAATATTTAAGACTGTCGAGCTTCCCATAGATATGTACACTTTTGATTTTAACCTCACATATTTGCTTATTTTTTAATGTTGAACTAAAATACAAAAATGAAATGGTGTAAGACTGTGAGGAGGTCATTTATTATGCAATATGATATTTTTAAGGTTAAACTGATGTGCAACGTAAAGTAGTTTTATTTCAGACTCCACATAATTATCTCTCTCACTTGGCAAATAAACTTAGGCCCTCCCCTGTTATTATTATTCTTTGTTATATTGATTTTCCTAATCTGCAGTGCATCAGTGGTTCTACTTAGATTTTTTTTATGTCCCTGAAGGACAGCATATAGCAGCCTGTAAAAAACCCAGTTTAGATCAAATCTTAACAATCTTTAGCAATTGTGCAGAACGCAGTCTAGAATAATAAGAGAAATATGACCAATGTAGAGACAATCTATACAACCACTGGTTAACCGTCAAATGTTGATTGATTTATTTGTCGGAATAATGTGAATGTGAAGTCTATATTAACACGGTACTCTACTGTAAGCATGATAAGCTTCATAAAGCTGTGATGTAAACATGGTTCATAAAGCAACAAATCATGTCATCATCGTCATCAACTGCCATATCTACATCTGTGATGGGTTGCTTTTATTTGTCTGATACAATGTTTAATAATGGCAGAGCTAAAAGGAGTAACAGAAGGCTCTACTAGCAGAGAAATGTTGGTGGAGTCGGGGTTGTTGTGTTTATACTTTCTTGTGTAGAAGTCTCCAGCATAACTGCTGTGAGTCAGTGGTTCTACTCAGATAGTTGTCTGGTGTCTAAAGATCCTTTTGTTTAAGTCAGTCTATTGTCCCACAAAAAATCTTTATGTTGTTCAGAGACTGCCCTCTTACAGCATATATAGTGCTACCATCACAGTGAATAGTATGCCAAGAACCCCTGGCTTGATACCAAACCCAGTCACAACTTCCTGACTTTTGAGCCAAACAAGTTAAAATTACCCATTTACTTGCTCAGAGTAAGCAAAGGAACTCTGCGACTTCTATTTCTTTCCACTGTGGAAAGACCACAGACCAGGCATTTAACCCCTGGCCTCCTAGTCCTAAGTCTGAGGTTGTAAATCTTTAAGCTGGAGTCCAAGATCATCCTCAAGTATTTGATTGGTCTTATTTCAAATTTAATTAAAAAATCATCCAATCAGATCCTTAGGAATGATCTCAGGCTGGAGTTTAATCTTTTATAAGCTTAGACTGTTGCAGTATTATGCTTCATCTACAGTGCTGTAAGTGTTGATTCAAAATTATCAAACAAACTAGGAGTGCTACACCAACCGCCCAACTATTACCCAGCAGTATCAGGGCAGGGACCTTCTCTATAATTCATGTCAGATTATTTATTTTCTTGTCAAACCAGGTGACGTGACAGATTGGTTTTAAAGCTTCACCTGAGCTGGGGTGCAGTGTTGATGATTTTTGTTCAACAAAATGACAGGTCTTTATGGCTATAAATCAATCATAATGTGACAGCTGAGATTTTCAATGTAAATCCAATCCCTCCATAAAACCTAATCTGTATATTGTCAACTTGCCCCTCAGTATGGGGTAACTGCGTGGTCTATATGATGGCAATTATGAAATTCCAAAAAAATGAAAGATCTCTACCTCTTTAGTTTTTGTGGTGAGAAATGATTGCACAAATAGAACAGGACTGTAGGGTTATTACGGGTAAATGTGTTTGGGTGTCAGCCTTGACATGTCATGATCTAAAACTGGGTTTAGATTACATCTATTTTACTTAAGGTGCTATTGAAAGTGTTCCCCACTCTTGTTATCCAAACTCATTTCAGATAACCATTAATACAACCACAGATTTTGTTGTTTGTTTGTTTTTGTGTTGTTTTAGTCATCTGAAAACTCTCAAAAGTGAAAATGATGTGAGTCTGATGTTTTGTCAACAAGAAATTAAGGGATTGCTAAATCTTAACGCTAAATAAGAGAAAAGTACTCAAACAACTCTGGTTCATCGTGGCCGTTGGATATAAGACTGGTAAAAGTTTGCTTTATGAATATTCATTGAAACCAGTGGTCCAATGAAAATGTGTGTTACATCGATGCTACTCTTCAATTGAAGGTAAAAGAAACTATTTGCTAATGTCAAGATGACCACACTAACCTGCGATTCCTGTTGTTTACAACTTGTAGTCACTTCACTGGCTGAAATTCCGTGCTGTTTGGACACGGAGCCAATCAAATGCTTCATGCATATATTTAAGAGAACTACGTATTTCTGGCCAAGTAACCCACGGTATAATTATATATGTAGTGATAACAGACTATTTACTGTTCATTCCAATATGTTCAATATTTTGATAGATATATATAATGTCCTTGAAATCCATATTGTAGTAAAATATTTTTGACTATACATGTCAGGATAAGAGATATTGATATGTGTCGTCTGTAACTTGTAAGTAAGTTACTTCATGGTATAGAATCATGGAAAAGAGAAAAAACAACCTATAATAGGGTGTTTCCCAATGACCTGTGGTGCACCAGTGGTTCTACCCAGAACATTGTCTTAAGCCAATAAAGATGGATGTGGCTAAAATAACCATAGTTATGTTAGTGAAATGAATTTCACAAATTTATTTTCCTGCCTGATTTATCAGGTATATAATAAAGAATCTTCTTTAAAATATATTACAGAGACTTATGAATGTGTGCAGGTATATGCCTGTGTCAGTTACGAGTATTGCTACTGTATTTAGTACTCTGGTGTATGCTAAACATTATGTCAGTTAACATTGTGTTAACTCATGTATTAAGGTAGCAATAATTGCTGCTGCCTTTCGTTCCAAAGTCTTGACAAGCAATGACAATAGTTCACATAAAAACCCGCCTAAAGGCTTGACGGCGTGAAAATATTCATCAATGGATTTTTTGTGTATTTCAAATAACACCAACTGCGACCCGTACAAATTTCTCATGAAAAATAATTTGTAAAATAAAGCATGTACGAAAATGTAGCTTGAAGCATGTGATAAAATTTTCGAAGCGTACAACTTTAGTTGCATTGCGACTCATAGTTGTTGCAGAGTAATTTCCTAATGATTTTTCGCCTGAATTAACGAGGGCATGCCTCACAATTAAATATGGATAATTGTAAATATTTACATGTAAAAACAGAATCAGGCTCCGTAATTTGTTTTGTGGGCATGTTTGTATGCCGCGTTTATGATGAGGGTGGGAACATGTTCTACAGCCAGGGTTTGTTTGCAGATGTTATGAACATTGCTAACTTGTTCCACTTAAGGATACATGGAAATCCCTGAAATTAAAGAGGCATCAGTATAAACGACAAGTAAGAAGTTCTATCAAAGTAATCTTATCATCATTCTTGTCATCAGTATTTTATTATCCAGTGATTTATTTCTTTTCCTTAATCCACATTTATTTAAATAATTTCTTGTAAATTTGTTTTTTGTTTTTTGAAATACATCGCAGCACCTAATTATGATCATTATAGCAACAAATGTCTGGGTAGAACCACTGGTGCACTGCAGATCAGTTGGAAGACCTTTCCAAATTAAACCCTTTGCCCCAAACGTGACTCAAAGCCATACAGTGGGAGGTTATGTAGTCAGAGTTATAAATCAGCGACTATCATTAGCACCATGGGCACCCTGCATATAAATTTATTATACATACATGTATTTATAAAATACTTATTATTTCCCATATCCATTTAACTATAACATCTCTTCCCCTCTACCCATATAAATTTACATCAATATCTTTTCCATATTATCCACATACGGTTTCTATTTTTACCAACTATACTATACCATATCATTTTGCCTATATCAACATAACTATACAATTTCAGTTCCCCTATATCAACATAAATGTTACTGCATGTCAGCTTAAAAATACTACATTAATTACCCTATATCCACTTTCATTAATCCACTTACCTATAAAATTAATTGCACTTTATCAACACAATATAATATCTACTGCCCTATATCCTGTCTAAATAATGCCATTTTCCATATCCCATCATTTTAAATCAGTTCATTACCTCTGATCCTCTACCATATATTGTCTAAAATCATTTACTTGCGGAAAACACCAGTCACCCCATTAGCATATAACATACCCTCACCTTTAAGGTGTTTCCAGCAAGTAAAGGGTTAACTTTTAACATACCCCACCTTTAAGGTTTTTCTAGCAAGTACAGGGTTAACATGTACCATACCCATAGTAAAGGTGTTTCTAGCAAGTAAAGGGTTATCTTGTGACATACCCATAGTAAATGTGTTTCTAGCAAGTAAAGGGTTATCTTGTGACATACCCATAGTAAATGTGTTTCTAGCAAGTAAAGGGTTAACATGTACCATACCCATAGTAAAGGTGTTTCTACCAAGTAAAGGGTTATCTTGTGACATACCCCACCTTTAAGGTGTTTCTAGCAAGTAAAGGGTTTAAGACCCAGATCTGCTGATGAGACAGAAATCCTAGTGGACTAATGTCAGTTTATGGTGACTGAATTTTGTAAGATTTCAAGGGGCCTGGTCTCCTGGGTGACATTCAGAGCCATCTGTCGTGTATCTCGTCAGCTTCTATTGGGATGTTCATCAATAAATTCCACCCTGTCAGCCACCGAGACGTACAATCCATCACAGGTAGATCTGGCACTATACAGCATCCCCTGAATCCTTACTGGTTGTATATTGATATGTGTTATATCTGATAACTGTCATACAAGTATATGACATGGGTTATACCTACTTGTGTTATATCTTTTTTGGCGGATGGAATGGTTATGGGGGCTATTTTGTATGTCTGATTTTGTTAATAAATTGACAATGCTCGAGGAGCGAGATTGTCCAGTGGACGGACGCTCGTCTCTGGGTCATGGGGCCTGTGGTTCGACCCTGTTCAGGTAGTCACTAATTTCTTTGAGCAAGAAATTTACCTCCAATTGCTCCACTTTATCCAGGTGTATAAATGGGTACCTGCGAGGGTTAGTTGGGTAAAAAAATATGACTTCCCAGCGCCATATGTCAGCTGCCATAGTATGGGCTTGACGAATACACTCACTGACCAAGGGGTAAACTGTTAAGTCATCTAAATGAACAGTAGCTTGAAAGTAGGCTATAACACGGTATTAACTATATCCTACATGAATTATTTTAAATATTTTGTTATATCTGATATTGGTTATCTTTGAACTCCCTCCATTCATCTTATACAGTTATATCTGTCACCACACATAGCTGTAGTAATATAGAATTTATAATTTCTGACATGTTATATCTGCCCTTTTTATTTTTGAAACCATGTAATTCTATCATCCAGTTTTAGCCAACATCTATTTATTTCTGATATCCAGATTTAGCCAACATTCGGTTATTTCTGACAACATCCTGATTTACCTGTATTCCCATTATTTCACACCAGACCATCAATATATTTACTTTTACATTTTTGCTCATTACAAGCTACTTTGATCCTAAAATCCTGGTCCTCATGATAGAACTGTCAAGGCGGCACTGTATCACAACATTATTTGACACCTGTTTCTTACTTTGTCTTTCACGAATGTCTGGAGTTTGACTTGTTGCCTTAATGTGACTTGCAGACCTCTGTTTGGGTAAACATGGGTTCTTCTTGATCTGTCCTCAGATTAACTCCGACAGGAAATGGGGAGGATTGTGTTGGTCCCTTTGTTTATCTGTCTGTCAAAATCCTCTGTCCAATTACAGTAGTGGCTTAGTCTGATGTTATTAAATCTTAAGTCTGTCTGTCTGTTAGCAGGGGAAAAAGCAACACTGCTGAAGTTTTGTGGGGGTTTTTTGTTTTGTTTTTTGTTGTTTTTTTGTGATGGGTTCTGAATGTGCCAAAAGAGTGCTAGTTGTCAGTGAATAGGTTTTAGCTTAATGAGGGACATTATTGAATAGTCTCCCCTGAATAATCCCTAAATTCAAGTAGGTCCTTTTATTTGTTTTACATGGTTTTTATGCTTGTGCTGTATAGCATGTTTGTTGAATTTTCTGCCTTTCTTGTGAAACACAGGTTAACCATCATCAACACACTGTTTTCTTTTTTTTAAATAACATATCTCTATAAGTATTTAAATGGATTTTAAGCTTATATTTATGCAAAAGTAAGAACTGTCACTGTTTGTTATTGCAATATTTAGAAAAGAAGAGCTAGAAAATTCCAACTAAAGGGACCTACCTACTGAATAGAATACCTTGTATATTAACAAACAAGGAAGACAATTTTCATTTCAACAATGTACCCAATTTGGTGTGATATCTTGTCAGGTGCTGGAGTAATATTACCACAGTAAGGACAGCACTCTTTTTTTTTTCAAGGGAAAAGGTAACAATATGTTAGTGCCCTTGACAAAGTATGCAACAATTCTTTAAACTTCTTAGCACCTCACTGCTGGTATTGATGTGGTCTTCAAGCTGATATGTTGTGTGCCAGTGGTTCTACCCAGGTGTTCAGTTGAATCCTGGGTGATGTGGTCTTCAAGCTGATATGTTGTGTGCCAGTGGTTCTACCCAGATGTTCAGTTGAATCCTGGGTGATGTGGTCTTCAAGCTGATATGTTGTGTGCCGGTGGTTCTACCCAGATGTTCAGTTGAATCCTGGGTGATGTGGTCTTCAAGCTGATATGTTGTGTGCCAGTGGTTCTACACCGATGTTCAGTTGAATCCTGGGTGATGTGGTCTTCAAGCTGATATGTTGTGTGCCAGTGGTTTTACACCGATGTTCAGTTGAATCCTGGGTGATGTGGTCTTCAAGCTGATATGTTGTGTGCCGGTAGTTCTACCCAGATGTTCAGTTGAATCCTGGGTGATGTGGTCTTCAAGCTGATATGTTGTGTGCCGGTGGTTCTACCCAGATGTTCAGTTGAATCCTGGGTGATGTGGTCTTCAAGCTGATATGTTGTGTGCCGGTAGTTCTACACCGATGTTCAGTTGAATCCTGGGTGATGTGGTCTTCAAGCTGATATGTTGTGTGCCGGTGGTTCTACCCAGATGTTCAGTTGAATCCTGGGTGATGTGGTCTTCAAGCTGATATGTTGTGTGCCAGTGGTTCTACACCGATGTTCAGTTGAATCCTGGGTGATGTGGTCTTCAAGCTGATATGTTGTGTGCCAGTGGTTCTACCCAGATGTTCAGTTGAATCCTGGGTGATGTGGTCTTCAAGCTGATATGTTGTGTGCCAGTGGTTCTACACCGATGTTCAGTTGAATCCTGGGTGATGTGGTCTTCAAGCTGATATGTTGTGTGCCAGTGGTTTTACACCGATGTTCAGTTGAATCCTGGGTGATGTGGTCTTCAAGCTGATATGTTGTGTGCCAGTGGTTCTACACCGATGTTCAGTTGAATCCTGGGTGATGTGGTCTTCAAGCTGATATGTTGTGTGCCAGTAGTTCTACCCAGATGTTCAGTTGAATCCTGGGTAATGTGGTCTTCAAGCTGATATGTTGTGTGCCAGTGGTTCTACACCGATGTTCAGTTGAATCCTGGGTGATGTGGTCTTCAAGCTGATATGTTGTGTGCCAGTGGTTCTACACCGATGTTCAGTTGAATCCTGGGTGTTGTGGTCTTCAAGCTGATATGTTGTGTGCCACTGGTTCTACCCAGATGTTCAGTTAAATCCTGGGTGATGTGGTCTTCAAGCTGATATGTTGTGTGCCAATGGTTCTACGCAGATGTTCAGTTGAATCCTGGGTGATGTGGTCTTCAAGCTGATATTTTGTGTGCCAGTGGTTCTACACCGATGTTCAGTTGAATCCTGGGTGATGTGGTCTTCAAGCTGATTTGTTGTGTGCCATTGGTTCTACCCCGATGTCCAGTTGAATCCTGGGTGACGTGGTCTTCAAGCTGATATGTTGTATGCCAGTGGTTCTACCCAGATGTTCAGTTGAATCCTGGGTGATGTGGTCTTCAAGCTGATATGTTGTGTGCCAGTGGTTCTACCCAGATGTTCAGTTGAATCCTGGGTGATGTGGTCTTCAAGCTGATATGATGTATGCCAGTGGTTTTACACCGATGTTCAGTTGAATCCTGGGTGTTGTGGTCTTCAAGCTGATATGTTGTGTGCCACTGGTTCTACCCAGATGTTCAGTTAAATCCTGGGTGATGTGGTCTTCAAGCTGATATGTTGTGTGCCAATGGTTCTACGCAGATGTTCAGTTGAATCCTGGGTGATGTGGTCTTCAAGCTGATATTTTGTGTGCCAGTGGTTCTACACCGATGTTCAGTTGAATCCTGGGTGATGTGGTCTTCAAGCTGATTTGTTGTGTGCCATTGGTTCTACCCCGATGTCCAGTTGAATCCTGGGTGACGTGGTCTTCAAGCTGATATGTTGTGTGCCAGTGGTTCTACCCAGATGTTCAGTTGAATCCTGGGTGATGTGGTCTTCAAGCTGATATGTTGTGTGCCAGTGGTTCTACCCAGATGTTCAGTTGAATCCTGGGTGATGTGGTCTTCAAGCTGATATGATGTATGCCAGTGGTTTTCCCCAAATGTTCAGTTGAATCCTGGGTGATGTGGTCTTCAAGCTGATATGTTGTGTGCCAGTGGTTCTATCCAGATGTCTGAGGTCATCTTTTCACTATAATAAATAATGTCACTGTCAAGGTGCAATTTTAGATATTTAAAAAAATACAATAACTGAAAAAAAAAATCTTATCTTCAAGTGAACATGGTCTGTAAATGACTGGAAGATTGTTTTCTTCTAGCATTTAATAGTGCCTCTTCTTATAGCAAAAAATTGTTATAAAAACACACCCATAAATGTATCATAACTAAAATAAAATTACAATAAGGAGACAAGAAGTCAACCAGGCACCACATCTTAACAGATGTTTTCTAGGATACAAGTCTCATTGTCTTGTACAATTTTCTTGTTTCGGTATGTTTTATTTTCATGCTATAGCTTGTGTCATGTCTTAAACTGTGAGGCTGCAAACATTTGCCCCATCATTCTATATGACATGATGTAGCATACTCCAAATAAAATGATCGCTTATTGCCTACTCTTGAACTATCTGGCGACAAACTTTTCTATTGTTCAAATGCTTTTTGATTCCATATGGTAACAGATGATAGGTTTCTGATTTTGTGACGTCATAGCAACCTGTTTTGTTGGTTAAGTGTATTGTAAAAATTAGAAGAGGCTGAAAAGGTTTGGTATATTGAAACATAAAATATAAAGATTTATTAGATATATTTGTTTCGGCGCCATATGACCTATTAAGTGTCGGTGTGCCGTAAAACCCAAATAAATAAATAAATAGATATATTTGTATTTTTGTGTATTTGGAACTCTGCTGATAGTTTTACATTTTGTATGCAGGTTACCTGTAACTGAGGGATAGGATCGACATGCAGCTAACACAATAAGGTCACCCAGTCTGGGCAAAATCTTCATGTGGGGTAGTTGTCTAGCAGACCTGTGGTACGCCAGTGGTTCTACTCTGACATTTCTCTGGGGTCTACATCCCAATTATATAATAGCTTGATACTGACCATTATTGTGAAGATGCGACATACTTAAAAAAATAAAGCATTTTGTGTTTCTAAGTAAAAAAAACACAAAACGACCAAATTCAGAGCTGGTTCATTTTGTAAATGACAAACTGACAAAATATATTATAAACAATTTTTGTGTGTGCAGAAAATGGGAGTTTAAATTTGAGAAACTAAAATTCTTTATCAGGAATTCAAGTATATTAGAAGAATCCATAAAATGTTCAAGTTGTCATAGTTGATCAATTTCTCCCAGAATTCTGTTGGCTCAATTAGCTTCATATTCTTGTCATTATTAGAAAATAGTTGCATGTATTCTGTTTCTAATCGGTGGGTTGATTGTCACGTTTATTGATATTCTGACACGCGTCTCATAAAACTTTAGATGAAACAACACAAAAACACACTTCTCTGACACACATCAGTCAACTTAAAGTTATGGTGTTTTCTGTCTTATAGAGAAGATGTAAATGTTGTTTGTTTATTGGGTGGATGTATATTGGCATGTCATACCACTGTGAATTTTCCTTAAAGGGAAACTGTAATGAACAGGGTTCTTCTTTATTGACACAAAGCAATGGCAAAATTGTGGAAATAATTGCGATTAATGTCAGCAATGGTTTTGTGTATTTCTTTATCTATTTATCATTTGATGTATTACATTATGGGCAGATAATTGGATGCTGTTTTTGCACAATTACATAAATTATCTGCCCCCCCCCCCCCCCCCCCCCCCCCCCCCACACACACACCCTAGCAAGCTGTCACTGTTAAGGAGGATGTACTTTTTCACTGTTAAGAAGGTAAGAAGAATGTACTTCTTTTTTATGTTAACGCTTTGTCTCTTTTATTGTATAGACATTCATTGCAACAACCCCCCCCCCCCCCCCCCCCCCCCCCCCCTGTAATTTTTTACAGCAAGTTTCCTTTTGTCTTTTGCATAAATGTAGATTCAGATCATCCGGTCCCAATGATTAAAACTGTCTAAATAGAGTATGCACTAGTTGATGCTTAGTCTCTTAAATGTGCAGGATTGTTATTACAGCATTAGGCAGAAAATACAACAATAAGGTGGGGCTTGAGAGGCTTATTGCTTGGTAACTGACAGTTTGGTAATGTTAAGTATGCATATGTTATGGAAGCTAGGCAGTTGAGCGCAGCCAGTTGAAGTGCATAATTAATGGATTGTGCCACTGGTTGCTGTCAAATGTACTCATAATGTTGATTCTACTGTTTTTGACAGCATCATTTAATATATTGTTGTCAGAAATAGTTGTCAGAAATATGTTGGGTGAGTCACAATGAAACAAAGGGCATAAAACTTCTAGGGCAGGATGTGTGATGCGTAATTTACTTGAAGGTAATAATTTGTTAAGTTAATTAATGATTAATTAATGGTTAATTAATTGTCTTTCATCTTTTTACTTTATTAAGTGTTTTTTATGTGCCTGAGTGTTTTGTTGTTAAGTATTATAATAAATAAATGGTTTAATACGAGATAAGAAGTGTGTAAGTTGATATTATTTATTTTGTTGACTTACACTATTTCTTCTTGTATAATAAAAAAAAAAAAAAAAAATTATTGTACAAGTTTTTCTTGATCAAAATTATTGGATTTAACTGCATAGCAGTGAATGCAACAATTACCAATGATGAACAAAAACTGCATTAGCAATTAATATAATGACTCCTTTACAACTTTATACAAGAAATGGCTGCCCAAACAATTAAAGATGATTTCACTTGGCAATGCGAAAAAAAAGAAGTTCTACATATTTTCATGATTGGACAAAAAGCAGTTACAGCTAAAAAAGCCTATTATAACAGATGTTTACAGTAATTTGTCCAGCCAAATGTGGTTATAAAATGCAACACCTGACTGTTGGTCAGGAAGTAGTCAGTTCTTCATCAGATAGCTGAAAGGGGATCTTCACTTTTTGCATGAGCCTAAAGCATGTGGCTCACATCACAGAGCTGTAATTTCAAGTCAAGTTTTATTAATGCATAAGAAAATTTCATTATGGTCTTGATCTACACTATCTACAAACACAGTTAAGTGTTATTACTAACTATGCATTTCGATATTTATGACAAAAAGTGTAGAACCAAGCCAGCCAGCCCTTAGCAGCTCGAACTTGTCTGCTCACAATCTGCCTTATTTCCTGCTGAGCGGAGCGGACCTACGGAGCGCTGGTGGTTATGTTCAGTCCTAAGTCTAGATGTCTTTCTCTACCAATAATTAGCAGAATGACACCAATATGGTCATATTTGTGTCAGTTCAATGTAATACAAAACAAAACAATATTAAAAAATGTAGCAGGCTATGAATTGACACAAGCCGAGAACAAAGTAAAACTGGGGACCCTGGTATGACACCTTATCCAGCTTGTGGACAGCCTGGCTGATTTATTATTTTAATTAAGGACATACATCCTGACCCCTTTTCCCTAACAACTTGATCTGACATATGTGTCAGATATCAAAACTCTTCCTTTAGGCTCAGTAGTCTGCTAATATCACTATCAGGTATATTTAATATCTCTTTATCTTTCTAAATACCTGTTGAATGTGTATAGGAGCTATCATTATAAGAAGCTTTAGTATGCCTGGCAAATTATAAACAAATTAATTTTTCAAAAATAATGCTGCATTTATCAACACAATATATCATCACTTTATCATTATTTGAGACCTTTAAAGGTGGTATCTGACAGTTTGCCGATATAAAATACATGTAACTGTATAAAATGCTTGTTTTGGGGGAATATAAACACTATTTATACTGTAATCTAAACATAGATGATTTAAAACACTACCATGATTGCGGGGGAAAAAAATCAACATCCATTCTGTCTAAATCTATAAATTAGCACTATAGGGATTTACAATAAAATTAGATATCGAAGCCATGGCAAATACCTGGATGATCATATATTGTGGTAGCTTAAAAAGGTAATCGCATGGTTTTCTTAGTTATTAAAAAATATTGTTGTCTTTAAGTTGGTCTTTTTAACTGTGAACATATTTCTTTTGTTGTAGTAAATGCACAGATCGTAAGTCATACAATTTTCACCTTATTTTAGTTTTAATCACAACAAGTCTCGAAGCTAGTTACAATGTTTGAGTTGACAATTTTCCTTTTGACGTATTTGGTTTTGATAGGTTTTATTGTCAGTTTGTTTCACTAGGATGCATTTCCATGCTCTATTTGGAATTTTTATGAGAGAATGTTGCAAATAATACTACCTTGGTAGAACATTGTATTGGAATAAAAAAAAAATTATCAAATTGAAAAGTTAATCACAATTTTTGTGGAGGATTTTCAATCATTTTCCAAGTATAACTTTATTTTTATGGTAAAAAAAACAAAAAAAACTTTGAAATAAATTGCATGCATCAAAGAAATTTCTATATTTTTTATGTTCGAAGAGAAGCCCTCAAAACTTCTTTTCCAGTGGCTTAAATTTGTTATACTGGTAAATTTTATGCATTAAAACAGCTGAAATGTCTTTTTGTACATTTCTCTTTACCTTACATAACCGTTTTTCTCTTTTAATTGCAAAACTATGCAATCTGTACAACAAACCTTCATTGTTTTGTTAATTCTGTATGTCATTAACATAACAAACATTTTCCATGACTAGGCACAAATGATGTTATCCTATCATTAATATAACTGCACAAAAGACCTTTGATGTTACCATTTGTAAGTCTCACCAACACAGGTTAGGTCAGCGTCAACTATTGTAGTTCTTGCTGAAAAAAACACACAAAAAGCAATGTTATAAACATCGTGACTTGATCCCAAGCTGCACTTTTTCATATTTCTCATCGAGCTGGTTCCAGTTTCATTATGACCTGTACGGAATTTTGAGAGACGAGATTTCCTTTTCTCCGACCATGGATGCTGAGATTATTTGTCATTTTACGTTTTGCTAACAATCTTCTAATTTTATTAATTTAGTTTGTTAAGGAGTCCACATTATTTTGTTTATCAATAGCATTTGATGGGTGACATTGCCGTTTTTAACGGTAACGAATGGATGTCAGACAATTTGAAGGCAAAACTATTGTCGCATCTGTCTTGCAATTGAACAGAGTGGGGTTTAAAAAATGTGTTTGGCCAACATAAATCAGGCCGGGTTTTGCTTGGAATTATTTTTAAAAGCAGAATTAATGTTCATTTTTAACCAAAATTTATTGATCTTGGGCGAATTCATAAAAAAAGGACTCTAAAGACGACTCTCAGAGGAAGAATAACGGGTGATGGAGTTGGAAAAAACGGCACGTAATTTACTTTTACGACTCATTTTTCCGTCAAACTCTTGGAAGATTGAAGTTTTTAGCACATGTCACTTGCACCATGTCATGAGCAGTAGTGACTGCTTGGAGTGAAGCCTTCAATTTACAAAATTGTTGATAAAGATCACCCTCTTGTTGTCATCTTGTTTTTATTGATCTGCTGTTTAGATCAGAGAGTTTACCAGGAAACTGAGTGATGGTGATGGGCGTGGATTAAAAAAAGTGCAGAAAAGAGAAATAAAAGAATTAAAACATTTGAAATGCAATTATTTGATTCATCGTAAGAGGTTATACGAGGTTATATGTCAAGATATGAGTGTGTGGAATGTGGGAGTGGAAGGCGAGGGAATATATAATTATTCAGAAATGAAATTGAGGACTAATAACACAGTGACCATTTGCAGATAAAATTACTTGTATTTCAAGAACTGAACAGGCAATGGGTCATCCATTATTGTCTACATATAGATTTGTGGTTGTGGTGGTCACAAAAATGCAGAATTAATGAACTCAATATGCTGAAAAGAAGAAAGCGTTGAAAAATTTTGTAGAGGGATATTACTATATGCATGTAAGAGGATTGAGAATGGTAGTAATAAAATATTTAGGAAAAGAAAATCCAATCCAGAATAAAAGGGACAGAGAAACAATAAAATAAAAGCATCAACTGATGTAGAGCAGGCTCTGCATCCACATGCTTCATTTATTATTAACCTTAATTTTTTTAAAGTCTTAGGTTTTAACTTACAACTATTTACAAAATCAAGGCATACTAGTAAAGATTAAGCTTCAGTTAGACGGATTCTGGACCTGCCAGTGTCTGATCAGGATCTATACTATCTTTCTAAAGCTTGATCAATGCGTGTGCAGCATACTGATTGTTATGCAGGGGTGTAAAAGCCAAATAAAATAAAAACAGGGGGGAAAAAGTTCGATTTTATGCATTATTCTAGCTGAAGGGAGAAGGTCATCAATCTTCACTGCGGTCATAAAGTTGTCATGGGAGATGGAGATTTATTCTGATAAGCCCATTAGGTCAGTTGAGAGTTGAGTCTGTCACTGAATAAAAGGGTTGTAGCTTTCCAATGGTCTAGTAGTAAAGGTTTCGGTCTCAGATTAGAGAGTGCACATGCTTCAACTGTTTAATTCTTTTCCAAAGAAAATATTGCAGGTACATAATCACTCACCAAACCAAAAATCTTGTCCAAGAAAACATAATAATTAAATACAAAAATCAGATGCTAGAAAAAATTTTAACACCACTTTTAAGGCCATAGCCTTGTATTGCAGGTATTCATTAAAAGTGGTAATTTCTAATGCAAATTTGCCCATGAATACATTTTATACACCCCTTTGCAGGCACAAAAGGTAACAAATGTTGCATTGAGAAATCATACATTACTGTCAGTAGCCTATTATGTTCACTGTTTTCTCTCGAGAGCACCTGCCTTCCAGAAGTCATGTGTCAGGTAGAACTGCCTGGATCTATTGTCATTCACAACATTTCCTGTTCAGGTTCTGATAATGTGTCACAATCCATTAAGTTTTAGCAGTCTGAGCACAAGTTAGCAGGCTTAGGCAAGATGTGTTGGTCCAGATCAGGTAGA
Source organism: Sinonovacula constricta (assembly GCA_007844125.1). Taxonomy (NCBI): domain Eukaryota; kingdom Metazoa; phylum Mollusca; class Bivalvia; order Cardiida; family Solecurtidae; genus Sinonovacula; species Sinonovacula constricta. Next base: position 20,733,134 of record CM017565.1, read on the forward strand.
TCAAGATCTGTACTGTTTGCTACTGAGCATGACTATGTCTGCATGTAATGGTAGATATAAGAAAATCATCTTTATTTAGAATTGATTATGAACAAACTGTAACTTGATATGGGATAGAGCAAGTTCCCTGCCCCTTAACACACTGTAACTTGATATGGGATAGAGCAAGTTCCCTGCCCCTTCCTCATCACTACTGCCTCATGTTTTTCCACTATTTCCTCCCCCTTTTCTCTCAACATCTCCTTTTTAGCCATTTCTCTTGTCTCATTCTCCCTAGAAACCAGTGGTGTGCTGGTGGTTCTACCCAGACATAGGTATGGGGTCTTTACCAATAATAAGCTGTACGCTGCCAATATGATCATAAATGTGTTCATTGAATGTAAAATAAAAAAGCGAAAGAATTCTTGATAACTTCTTCCTCCCAACCATTTTATCTCCCATCCCTCTATCCCTCTTTCCTTATCATCCCGATCCCTCTATCCTTCTTGTCCTCATCGTCACATGCATTAACCCTCCCCGCCATCTCTCACTGCCAGTTGATATGGCTACATCTTCAACTGATACTATTACAATAAAATCTTGCTCGGGCCCATAAATCATTCGTAAATCATTGACCTTCGAATGCATCTCTCATGATAATGGGGTAATCATCCTCATCATTGTCCCTTGTTGAAGCAGGTCAGTATTCTCACTAGAGGGCGTGGTTCCTTGTGCAGCCGTTAGTTTGGAGCAGGGGGGTAGGTGATGTTGAAGCAATAAGATGTGCAGGATGCAGAGACCATCAGATGTGTGTGAATGTCTGGGGATGTCTGGTCACTGTTGTATTTATTGTTTACACAGAATGCAATGATGCATTGACAGCTAACACTAAGCTGCCGTCTTGGGTCTGTCTTGGGTCGGATAATTGCAGACTCCATGTTGAGCATCGTGGACAATGTCTCATTTTGTCTTTCTTGCCCACTGCCTCCCTGCCATGCAAGATGCATGTAAATAAAAGAGGTTGTAATTATGTTGAAAGGAGGTGGAAGTAAATAAAAACAAATGTTCCATCCAGTTATAACTTTGTCTTGATTGTAAATGCTGAGACAAGTCTGAATGTTGTTGTTTTTGTGTGTTTTTTCTGCAATAAAGTCATAAATAAGGATGCTGCCCCCAAAAAAGGTAAAAGAAATTCCATTGACCAAGGCAGGTTTTCATCAAACAGCTTCACTGGTAAGTTAAGCAGTTATTTTTCATTAAATATGAAATTACTGTCAATGAAAAAATCAACATGTTATGGGTATCATATACATTAAAAAAAGTCAAGCTCATAATTATTCTAGTACTTTATGATTGCATTGCTCAAGGCACAAAGATTGGGTTTGTTGAATGAAACATCCACCTGTCTAAGGGCATCTATCACAGAATGCCACTTCCTGACCTCCAACTACTGTCACTGGAGAGACACCCTATCTAAATGTATCTTGACATTGTTAGGGCTACAATTAATGGATCAGCGTACAGGGTTCCAGTGTGCACAGACCTACTACACAGAGCAATTGTGATAACTCCTTTCGGCTATTATCTTAAATGCAGAATTCCTTGGGTCAATGGGCTATTGTCTCTAACACTGATTACTGAAGGTCAAGGCCCTCTGATGAATGCTGGATTCAAGTTGCAGAAGGCCAAGCATCAAGGGTAATTCTTTGTTTGTACTTTTGTTAATATGCTAAGGTTTGCATCTAAGATAATAAAACAAGACTTGAAGAAGAAAAAATTGGTCAAGAAAACATCAACAATCAAATGTACTGTTAATAAAAATAAAAATACACTGTCCTGTGAGTATTGCAATGTATATTAAAATTTGAAAAGTCAAGAGACAAAAGGAAGTTACATGCCAGTAAAGTGTTTATAAAAGGTACAACAAAACTTTGATAAGATACTACAAAAATAGAGCAAACCCACAGTAACTGCCTTGGAATCATCACTGGACAAACAAGCAGAGTGGGGTGTTAAAACTTACTAAATTTTTATATTAAAAGTATGACGCACATTAAAAAATATTTTATGAACAGCTTCTAGCATAGGCATTAAGGTGCTTCCTGTCAACCATATATAACATGACAACCCTGATGTTCCCACCGTCTTACTAGATTTATTCACACTATATTTTCTATACGCATAGAATGTACACACATGTCTGGCCATATATCACATATACACATTATATAAGACAGGTCGGCTGTTGATTGTTTCTGTAGGTTCTGACATTGATCTGAGACTGTGCAGTCTGGCCAGACTGTGTATTGAGACCATCAACAATTCCACTGACCAGTCTCATGTCAGACAACTTACAGCTACCGTACTGCACATTTTAAATACCCCAGACCACAAAAATCTGATAGACCCCCCCCCCCACACACACACACACCACAAAAATATTATAGACCCACACCACAAAAGTATGATATAGACCCCTCCCCCACCCAACAATATGATAGACCCCCCCCATATAATAGACCCCCCACTACAAAAGTATGACCCCCCCCCCCAAAAAAAAATAAATAAATAAAAAAGTATGACAGACCCCCACCACCACCACCACCACCACAAAAGTATGATAGACACCCCCCCATATATAATAGATGCCCCCCCCCCCCCCCCCCCAAAAAAAATAGTATGATAGACCTCCCCCCCGACCAAAACCTACCCCCCCAACCCAACCCAACCCCTCACACACACACAATTATGATATTCCACCCACCAATAACCAATCTTGGAAATATATGTTATGGCTCTGGTCAGCTGGTGATTTATCATTATTAAATATGCAGTGATAGCAGGAAAAATTATTAAACCTTGTATCAGCTATGGACTTTGGCTTCTGTTCTATTAAAAATAAAGCCAAATGGATGCAACAATATCAGGAAACATATGACCTATTTTAAGGGACCTTCTCAGCTGGCAATACCATACATGAACTGTATAGGTTGGAATCCTAATATTTTGGATTTGTAGACATTTTCATATTAGAAAACTTGGAAAGTCATGTTTTAGTTGGAAACTCCAACATAGTAACATTTTTTGTTTTGTTAAAGAATACTTCAGTGGATGGATTTTATAAGGGTGTTTAAGGTAATGTAAGACTTCTGTAGGGTCAAATCAACAGAATGTGTCTCAGAAAGCAAGCTCTGGAACAACTTGTCTATCTGCCTAGTGTAATGCTTTACATACAGACCTGTATGTAGAGTTGTATAAAAATGTATGTTTTTATGTTAGCTATTCAGTTCCAATATCATCATTATTTGATCCACTACCCCTCATCCCCTACCTACAGCTCCCCAAATGCCCCCCTGACCCAACCCAGTCTCTGCCCTGTTGACTTATTCCGTATTAGCTCATAAGATTCATAGATTATTTTGTAAAATCAAACAACAATGCTGTCCGTTTTGTCATTTTGTATTATCTTGTCATAAATGATATTATTCTGGGGGAAATCATTCCAGGTTTTATCAATGATTTGTATAAAATTTATAAACTTCATTCTTTCTTTTTTTTGTTGGTTTTATTTCAACTGGACTTTCAACACATAAACAAAACTGACAGTCATTCCTTTGAAGCATATTATGTATACAATAAAGGCAGTAGTACATATTCTTCAAGTATAATTGTTTACTTGTGCTTGAATATAATTGTGCAAAAGATCATCCTACAAAATCAGCCAACAGAAAGCATATGCGAGCGAAGCTCTGCTACTATGCTAGCCCAAACAAACTCATGACAGCATCATACCATTCAAGTTAACAGCTACCCCTTTTTCCACCAAAATGACACAAGGAACAGTTCACTGCATGCTAATGGTCCCTGGAAGTTAAGAAGTGGGGTCCCCTACACCATTTGTGGCTTAATAGTCAGGATAGCACTGAAGGTCAGTTTTAATGGCCATACAATTGAGGGGTTAGCAAACATTGACTGTTAACAGATGTCATCTTTTTGGTTTGCTTTGGGTAGCAAAAAATAAAATAGACAATATTGTTCTTAATAAAGTTGTGTCCCTGGCAAGTTCATGGATATTATTTTTAGGGATAACACAATAAAGATAAAGATCTAATTTTTCATTGTGCTAGAAAAAAAAGTTTGTCATTGATGCTTTATATCCCATAATTCTGTTGAGACATTTATAATTAGTATCAGTAATTAATGTTTTACAAAGGGAAAAGTAAAAAGTAATTAAATTAAAGTCTTAGATTTCAAAACTCATTTACATTTTTTCTATGAACAAGATCCTTGGTTCTCTGAGATATTCTTCTCTAAGTAGACAACTTGCTGTCACTTAAGGTCAGTTATGTTCATGTTTTATGTTTATTGGGTTTATCGTCCCACCATCAGTATTTCACTTATCTGGAGACGGTGTCCCTTTGAAGCAGATATAGTGCTGCCTTCACTATGTATAGCATGCTGTGAACACCTGGCATGATACCACACCCAGTCACATTATCCTGACACCGAGCAAACCAGTCGTGGAACTACCCTTATATTTGCTTGAGTGTTAGTAAGGGAGCTATACCCCTAACATTTTTAAGGACTTCGGTATGTCGCAGCCCGGGATCGAACTCGTGGCCTCCCGTACCTAGAGCGCCACTCTACAGATTGCGCTACCAGGTCAGTTATGTACGCACTGTTCAAATGCACACATAGAAACACTACTTACTCAGTAAAACATTTCCCAATAATCTACAGATTGCAATAACTATGCTAATTACTGGTTCATACACAACATTTCCTATCTTGTAGTTTATTTGTATGACATCACAGGAAATTCCTTGATTAAACAATACAGCAAAAACAACTAGTGGAAGATTGAATCTAAGGTTTAATTCCAGTGCACTACTAGCACTAATACTAAATCTGTATGACTAGAAAAAAATTCCTTTGTAGCGCACCCCTAAACATCCTGAAGTCATACTTTTGTCTTCACCATTTTCTGCATCATTTATTTCTAGTTAATTGAAGGATTGATGGTACTTCATCCTAAACACAGAGTATGGATACAGATCTATTCAACCTGTCATTGGTAGGGACTATTTCACCCTTTTGTTGGAGTGATAAGATAAATTCCTATCTCTCTCTATTTGACAGGCAGCTTATTAAAGTACTTATTGTTGTCCATTCTTTATGATTGTTTGCATGACTTTGTTGATTTAGTGATGCGGTGATCCAGAAACAGAGAGAGTAAATCTGACTCGTAGGGCTATATGGGTATTCTCAATGAAACCCTATAGACCTGGTACTCATTAGAATTGTCTCAACCAGACAATTCTAATGAGTACCAAGTATATAATGGTTTATAGAAGTATAAAGAATTTAGCAGTGAAGTATCCTACCATCTCCAATCATAAGAGCTGGTAATAATCATGACATTTCTCACACGCTGGCCGTGGCTTGACTAGCAGAAGGCAGGATAATAACAAGGGTAAGACATATATAGACAATTACAATGTATATAATAGCTATTTTCCTGTCTGCGCCTAATGCTAGGTCTGTCTAGGAGGGAGTTACAATCACGATTGGCTGTCAATACAGTGTTAATAAGTATGAGCATGGATGCGCTATCATGGCACACTCATCACCTTCCAAATTGCTGCTTTTGGTTCCTATCAGAGATCATTTTTATTCCCACACTGTTGATCAGTCACTGCAGCTTTTTTGGTTCCTGTTTTGGCCATATATGGGTATGTGTACTTTTTGAAAGGTATTTTTGTATGTTTATAGATTTGAATCTTTCTTGAGGATTAACAGTATTTTTATTGTTTGTTTTTTTTGTTGTTTTTTGGGGTTAGTGTTTTTTACCCCATTTTTCTTGTTATTTTAACTCTTTGTTAGCATTTTTTTTCCTGAAGAACTATAAAATGATTGTTAATGTTCTACTAGCATGGTAATTTTATAGGTGTGCATGTTTATTGAGAGTTGTTGTCTTCCCTTATGCTTTGTTTCAGGTTAAGTGTTAAGTTTGGAAAAACACACACACACAAATCCAACTGTAGATACAATTCCATCAGTCTTATGTTACAACTCAATAATTTTACGATAAAAAAGAATAGTAAAATAAGTTTAGTTTATTAATTAAATTTCTTGTGTTCAGATAAATGTTACTTAAATGTGCAGTGACCTTGAACATGACCTTGACATTTTACCTTAATTTCATTATTTTCATACATGGCACCTTTTTTCCAATGAGCCAAATTTAAGTTTATACTTTTCCTGTGTGGGTGAAAAAAAATCCACCTTGTTTTATATGAGCGAAATTGAACTTCAACAGTTCATTGTGTAATGGAAGGTTCAATTTGTTTGAAGAATGTGTTGTGGTTAATGTAATTAAAGTTCTTAGGTATTTTCGAAGCTCTCAGATCAGAAAATATGCACCATTTGCTTCTGGTTATTGTTTTTTCTTAAGTCTTTACAATAATGGAAAAATAATTCTGACTGTCCGATAATACAATGACTATACCATCCACAAATTTACCAGAGATAGTAAAAAAGATACCAATAATTATGTCTTATGAAAGATATGCTTTATTAAGGGTAGAAAAGGTTGCTGTCACTGACTGATCTGGATCTACACTATCGGCCAAGTACTGACCAGTTTTTGGCTTCTGTGGCTACGACTTAACCCTCCCAGCTGGGGATTTGACGATTAGAAATTTTCTGTGACAATACAAAATGGTATTGACAATTAGATAACACTGCTCCCCTATCTTTGGAAATGAGGCTCCTATCCAATTAGTTAATCAACTAGCTTGGGGTTGATCCATTACCCAACTGATGGGGGTGGCAGATGACTAATTGGCCTCCAAATCTCCAGAGCAGACAAGCAGATAAGGCGCGATATATAAGGGTAATTATTGTAATGAAAAGCATTAATCCTGAGCCTAATTTTTATATGTCATGTGAATAGTTCTTCTTTAATTATGCCAATTCACTACCTAGGCAATGTTGGTTCCATATATTTCCCTCCATTTCCCTCCTCACTACCTAGGCAATGTTGGTTCCATATATTACCCCCCCCCCCCCCCCCCCCTCAGTACGTAGGCAATGTTTGTTCCATATGTGCCCCACCTCGCTATGTAAGCAATGTTGGTTCCATATATTCCCTCCTCAATGTTGGTTCCATATGTTACCCCAACCCCCCAACCCCCCACCCCACCCTTGCTACGTAGGCCATGTTGGTTCCATATGTTCCCTTTCTCACTACCTAGGCCAGCAAAATTGGAACAATGGTTTTACTTACCTTAGTTATCTATGGATAGAGAAAAACTATAATTGAGACAGTTGCACAGGGCAGTCATTGAACTACTCATACATGTTAATTTTTGTAAAGGAATGCCTGTTTAGAAGTGTCTAATACTGTTTTAAGGTTCTGGACCTGTAATGGTGACCTTCCACAATCCTTATAATGATACTGTTTCTTGAATCTGGACTATAAAACACATCTAACGGTGAATTTTTAAGGAAGTTTACCGTTTGTAACTCAAGTTATGTACATTTTTATAAAGTGACCCTTGATTTTCAAAAACACCGTTAATTGTGCTGGAACAAAAATGAAAAAGTACCATTTTTTTCAAATTCTACTGTTTTATATTCAAATTTTAACCAATTTTCCTGTTACACAATCAGGTCATGATAAATCAGAACAATAAGATCACACTTTGGACAAATACTTATAAAAATACAGAACTTTGCATACATGTACCCCCGAGCAAAAATCCGAGTTTTTTGGGTGTGTTTAAAATTTTACTCTATCTATAAAAGCAAATATCTCAAGTTTGAAGTTAGTTAGACACATACAACTAGTTTTAATTTTTTTTGCAATATGAACTGCCCATAATATGAGATTTTAAAGGCATTTTACCGTTCCTAATAAAATTTACAGAACTTGGCATACATGTACCCCCGAGCAAAGATCCGAATTTTTTGGGTGTGTTTAAAAATTTACTCTATCTATAAAAGCAAATATCTCAAGTGTGAAGCTAGTTAGACACATACAACTAGTTTTAAAATTTTCTGCAATATGAACTGCCCATAATATGAGATTTTAAAGGCATTTTACCGCTCCTAATAAAATTTATAAGAATTTGTATAGGTTACTTTAATGAAACTGCAATAGAATTTATAGCGAAAAATAACGTCAAAATGGTCAATTACAAATTATACTCCTTTATACAAAAAATCACCTACAGTTGGTATAAGAGATGGAAATATGTATGTAAAACTCTGCATTATTACATGAAAACCTTCTCTTTGCTGATTTTGGCTGGCTTGAGGGAAATATTTGAAATAAACCACTTTACACGGTTTTCGTAAACAAATCCGACAGTTTAGGAATAACTGAGTCAAGTACTCTTTTGTTATTAGTGACACTTGGTTGTCCCTCACAAGTTTGACCCCTGATCACATTTAAAAGTCCTTCCTGGCCATCCGGAGAAAATATCAGACGAAGGTGAGCGAGCGTCAAACCATGTCGCTTACTCTCGCAGTTAGCATGCGAAGGAAAATTTAAATCGCAAACACAAGATGAAACAGTGCATTTTTCACCTGTACACAGGAAACCCACACAATAGTTATGTTCAACTTCAACTTTACAGGACTTTGTTGTCGGTAAACCACTATTTTAACAATATCGCCCTCGACGATCACGCTGTCGAGCTCCCGGTTCCCTCATTTTTGAGAAATGGGTAACCCAATGACGTCATGGAAAATCCATATCACGTGAAAAACTACTAAAAATAGCAAATACGAAACTTTACGACGAATGCTATTCAAATAAAACCGGATCATACCGAGTGCCGATGTTTGATGAAGTTAGTTACAGGTCCAGAACCTTAAATTGTTTTTGTTGCATTGTTCCAGGATGAACATATTTTAAAAGAGTAAGGTTTCCTTCTAGGAAGTTGGCTAGGGTTTACTATTTTTGTGTTAGTATTGGGAAAGAATTGTCAGAATCAGTGATATATACTGTCACTTTTTTCACTAGAAAGGTTCAAATCCCAGTTGTTAACAATATGTTTCAAATTTGACCTGAAATGCATTGGTATTACCTCAGACAAAAAAAAATGTTCAACTTTCCATTTTGACATATCTGATATTTGCTGTATTCTAAAGATCACATGGCATGGCAGAAAATCAAAAATGCTTGGTTGCAAATTAGAGGCAATGTACTGCCCTGCTGTTGGAGGTTGGGCATATTTTTGTGTGTGAAAGTGATGACATTGTTTGATATATTTACAAACTTCCCTGATGACATGTTATGAGATTGGATAGATAGGTTTTAGACAGTATTTTTATTTACACATTCTTTAGTGACATGTTTTACAAGTCAGTAGAGTCAAGTCTGTTCTTGTCGCATGCCCTTGATGGCACCTGTCTGTCACAGGTCATGTGACTAAGCCACATAGATTCACCAATGAGTCCAGAAGGTGTGATGATGACCTTTACCCTAACCACGTAAAATTTTTCGTTGGGGTTGAGCTAAAAAAGAACAGAACAGTTGCAAAGTTTTAGCAGTGGATGCAATTTCCTCTTGCAAGTCACAAGATATATTTTTAAGATTGTGTGGTTCAAGAACTTTCTCTTTATTCTTTCTTTAAAATATCCTAGTGATGAAGTATTTAGTTTAGTTTAAGGATAAAAATTTCTTCTTCTTTCTTTTTTTCTTAAAAAAGAATGGTCCATTTTCATTCACTGTAGGGGATCACTTTATATCATGGTATGATATCAGCGGATGTATTGTCATGGTTAGGAAGAAGCATCTGGATAAAGTGGCAAATCATTTAAGGTCTGTTTGGGGCTAAAATGGGTTCAGCCCCCTTTGGCAGATGCCTATAAGGGTCAGAACAAAGGTCTTCCAAATTGTCCAGTCTTGGTGATATACAGCCTGCTATCTTCTACCCATCATTATCATATAACAGTCTTGTTTGATCTTCTCCCCCATTAAAAACCCCAACTTAACTTTCTAACCTTCTCTTAAGGACTTCAATGGCTGATTTGATGAAATTTCAAACTCCTTCAAAATGACTTTTGAGACATAAATCTCAAGACGTCTTGACGGCTTTTGTCTAGATAGGACACAAATTTATCAACTCAGGTCTATGGTCCTGATAGAATTCAGAACCTAAGTCACTTTTCAAGTTGCATGTAGATGATATGTTGCTCTGTGCTCTTTTCAGTGTTAATTAAAAAAAAAAGTTTTTTAGTTTTACAGTAAGGTAGATGACCCCCCCCCCCCCCCCAAAAAAAACAAAAACAACAACAACAAAAAAACAAAACAAAACACCAACAAACCGGATATTTATAGTTATATTTTAAAAAGAATATAATCGGTTTTTGACAAGCAATAGAAATAACCTTGTGTTGTCCCCAGACTAAGTTGCAAAAGGTTGTTGAGTATGTGCTAAGGTATGTTATATATATATATAAGATAAACATGCTTTCCGGAGACAGGAAAGTTATAAAGAGGGTTACTTAGTGAAAAAAACTTTCTTGAAAAGGAAGTTCTAAGAATTGTGAAATGGATAAAACTGTTATTTATTTGAAAAGAGGTTTTAAAGCTGGATGGTTAAGTGACAAAATGTTTCTTTGGGAAGGAAGTAATAAACTGCAAAGGAGGGGTGAGATAAATTTAGTTCTGTTGAGTAGGTGTTTGAGTGCATAGACGATTTACTTTGTTGCATCATCATGATAATTGTTCATCGTATTATATATTTCCTGATTTTGATTTTATAAGTATATACAAGCATTACATGGCAGTGATGCATTTATGGTGAGTGTAGTGATCTCGAGCTATTATATACCCTTTGAATTTGAAGCATTCTGATTCTCGCCTGTGTGCTACATGACGCCATGTTTGTTTACAATGCGCATGAAAAGTTAACACATTGTGAGAATAGCAAAGGTCAATATTAATTCATCGAGTAGTTATCACTTTTTTCAGACCCGCCTGTGCGGAGCTCTCGTCTATTCAAAATGCTTCAGATTCATAGGGTATATAATATTGTTGAAGAAAAACCCCAGATAAGTGTCTGTGTAGAATGGCCACGGAAATTCATGCCAGTGGGAAGACCTCACATTTAGTTTGCCTCCACACTGGGACTTGAACTCACATTGGGCTGAGAAGTGTAAAATTTTTTAGTGGTATCTGACAGTTTGCCTTTATCAAACGCATGTAACAATATCTTACCCCGATTTTGGAGAATGTTGGTTTACATTTTAGCATACACTCATACTTTAGTAAAAAAAAACAGGATTTTGAGAGTTACTTGAATTTTTACACAGTACAAATTGTGTAAAAATCGCCCCAAATGTTTATTCTTAACAATCTAAAAATATTCCAGATTGGAGATTTCTCCGAAATAAAGATATCGACGTCAATGTGGATAATAAAATATGATTTCAAAAGTAAGTGATCACATGGCTTTCTTAGTTTAAAAATAGCTTACTGTGCAGTATGGGTCATATATAAAAAGACATGTTTGTCGGGTTGTCTAGGGTGTTATGCTTCACTTTCTCACATAATTGTAGAATAAAAAACAAACAGCATTTCGCAGGATCTTTTCAGGCAACTGTAATTCATTTGGTTGTTTGTGAGAACAAAAATAGGACCAAACAGTTGGACATCATCTTTAATAAGTCAGGGATTTAATCCTTCTGTGTCAGTCCCTTTTCAACTGAAGTACCCTAACCATTGATGAATTTCTGAATTTCTAGTAGTAATAGTGTTTTTCATTAACAACCTCTAGATCTTAGGTTACAAATTACATGCTTTAACAATGAGTGAGACACCGTTCTAGACGGAAGTATTAAAATATGATCTTAAAATGTTTTGCACTCTACTTTAAAATGAGCCTACTTATAAAAAATATGTTGAGACTGTTTGTTTGATAATTTGTGACTGCTTTAATGGGTAGCTTTTCATGATAGCCTTGTTGTTGTTTTTTTGCTAAAAAAGTAAATCTTATGCAAAGCTGTAATCAAATGAAACTATTTCACTACTTGCAATTTACATTCAGAATTTCCCTATTCTAAAGGCATCATTTTAAAGGATTTTTCAAGCAATTTTAGTTCCTGCTGAATCACCTACATCTACTTGTTAATCAAAATGAACAACATTCTAAAAAGTAAAAAACAAATAAACTTGGTCATGTTTGCCTTAATGTACATGTATCTGACTCTAGATCATCAGGGTATATGAACCGAATCCCTGTATGGACATATTTTCTTTCAGTGTCTTAAATGATGATATATAAAAAGATAAGTTTCCCAACTGTTTGACACAAAACATTTTATTTGGTCATTTTTGAACTAATAATACTAAACAAAAAGCTTTGAAAAATCTCTAGGACTTTACCTTTAAAAGCACTGGTTTCAACAAGGTGAGGGGAGAGCCTGAAAGTTGTTGTTGCCATCATATATTGTCTGCTTTAAAGAAGCTGGTAAATGTTAGGCGTGTCAACATCAACTAAGTATCTGCCATAAAAATGCCATGGTTGTATGGAGGCTGGCTGCTATGGTTTATGAACAATGGAATAGTTTGCATGAACCCTCTGAAGACAAAAAAGGCGAAGAGTCAAAGACAATGTTTTAAGGCAAGTTTATGGCTATTTTATGTTTTGGTTGCATGATTTACAAAGATAAAATAATTAAATCATGGGAAGAGACAAAACAGAGCAACAAGGGTCTGAGGTAATGAAATATTGAGCTGTGGCTAACCTCTAGCATTTGATTGGTCAGATTTGGTTAATATTGTCAAGTTGACCAATCAGATGTGTAAGAATGTTCTCAGATTCTTCTTTTTTTAACTTAGGCCAAGGTCTTTCAACCAAGTATGGACAAATATCCATATCTACTACTTAAATTCAGAATTAAATATTTTTCAAATGACCATTGCAGCTTTAGTTTGCATGAATTTCCTGGGAGATTAAGAGTATAGAGAGGTAAAATCCAAAAGGCGAGGATCTTGCTGCAAAGCAAGGGCATTTTAGTCCCATCATTAGCCAAAAGATAATGGCAGAATGGGAGCTTTTTCACTTCACTCTGGGGGAAAAATAAATGATGTTGATACAGCGGACATTATGAAGCATTTGAAAATGAAGATATATCTATTTTTGTGGGCAATGGCAAAGTTGCAAACCCCTCTCTCTTCTCCCCTCTCCCTGGCCAATATATCACTGCAGTAATTTGCAACTCAGAGAATGCCTGCAGGCTGGGTTACAAGTCTTAACAAAAGGGGAGCGTTTCTGTCATGAAAGATCAGAAACCAGTCTGTTTACTAAAACAATAAATTTAAATGACAAATTCATTTCCAAGCCGTCTTTTTGTGCTAGCTAATGGTGTGAATTTATACTGCTTTAGTATTCTTTGAAACATTCAGACTAACATTATTTTGAGGTTTTATTACATTTATAAGTGTTTCTGTCAGAATACATCATGAAAACAGTCTGCTGTTGTTGTCTTTTAACTGTTTGAACTTTGTCTAACTTATTTTTTCTCAATTAGTTGTTTTCAAAATTCTGAGTCACATTTGTGAATAGCTTTATCATCGATGTTTATGAATGTCTCAACAATTATATGTTTATGATGTTAAAAATATCACCTGTGAAAAATGTAAAAGAACTTCCTGCTGGTTCTAGAACTTTTAAAGAACTTCAAGGACTGTTTTTGAAAACAGGAGGTTCGATTCAGGAACCTTAATTGTTGTAGAACCTGGTAGTTGATGAGCTATTTTAGAACCGGGTAGTTCATGAACTATTTTAGAACTGGGTAGCTGATGAGCTATTTTAGAACCGGGTAGTTCATGAACTATTTTAGAACTGGGTAGCTGATGAGCTATTTTAGAGCCGGGTAGTTCATGAACTATTTTAGAACTGGGTAGCTGATGAGCTATTTTAGAGCCGGGTAGTTCATGAACTATTTTAGAACTGGGTAGCTGATGAGCTATTTTAGAGCCGGTTAGTTCATGAACTATTTTAGAACTGGGTAGCTGATGAGCTATTTTAGAGCCGGGTAGTTCATGAACTATTTTAGAACTGGGTAGTTTATGAACTATTTTAGAGCCGGGTAGTTCATGAACTATTTTAGAACTGGGTAGTTCATGAACTATTTTAGAACTGGGTAGCTGATGAGCTATTTTAGAGCCGGGTAGTTCATGAACTATTTTAGAACTGGGTAGTTGATGAGCTATTTTAGAGCTGGGTAGTTCATGAACTATTTTAGAACTGGGTAGTTGATGAGCTATTTTAGAGGGGGTAGTTCATGAACTATTTTAGAACTGGGTAGCTGATGAACTATTTTAGAGCCGGGTAGTTCATGAACTATTTTAGAACTGGGTAGTTGATGAGCTATTTTAGAGCTGGGTAGTTCATGAACTATTTTAGAATTGGGTAGTTTATGAACTATTTTAGAGCCGGGTAGTTCATGAACTATTTTAGAACCAGGTAGTTCATGAACTTGTGTACGGCTTCAAGACTTAAAACCTACCAGTAATCACAAACTAACACACAGTGGCACCCAAGGTCATTTGGGTTGAATTAAATTGCCATCTTGCAACTTATCCGACTAGCCGGCCTCTCACTGCCATGGTTTGAGCCTTGGTTTGGGTGATAAAAACACTTTCATGCCAGGAGATCTTCGAGCTGGCCTGCAGTGACTGCAGAATTTAGCTAGGCATATGTCATCGGGTCTTTCTTACCCCAAAATAGTTAGCTTGCCAAATAAAGACAACCATTAAATTCTTTCATTGCAAACAAATCAAACCTGTAGTCCTCTCTACATTTTTTTACAACATTTTAGGTGTAAAAAAAACACCAAAAAAAACATTTATTCTACCACACTTGATCCTATTACAAAATTACAAATTTATTCTAATAAAACCGCACTATCTGATTGAAAGTGTTTATCTCGCTAATCTGCAGCATATCTAACCAATGATTTTCCAGTACATTGATCTTGAATAGATGTACTGAGAGTGCAGGATAATTGTTTAGGGAGATGCGTGGGGATATATGGTGGGGATGAATCGTTGTCAATTAAGTCAACAGAATATGATCTTTAGGTGTCCCTTGCTCTGTTTGGAGAGAGTTAATGTCATTACCACTAGTTAATGGCAGGTAACATAATGATGAGAGATAATCAATTAGGAACTAGAGTACACAGCCCTGACAGGTAAATACAGCTTATTTTCCTGATAAACGCAGCCTTACTACCTGTAACCATGGGGGGGAAAACGTTGTAAACCTTGTAATAAAAAGATACCCTTTCCTGTTTCTTTTGTTTTTAAAGTACACTCATTATGAAATGCATACCCCCCCCCCCCCCCCCCACACACACACACACACCCTCCATCTGTGGCAGTCAGGGTTATAATTGGGTAGAATGCTGTATATTTTCTAATAAGTTCCACCTGTCTAAGTTGTTTCTTTTTTTTAAATACATTGCAGTGACACAATCTTGATCATTATAGCGACATCCAGCTAATTTTGATAAAGGAAGATTCCTGATAAATGTCAGGGCAGAACCAAGTGAGCACCGTAGGTTAACAGGAAGACCTTCGTAAATAAAGTCTCCTGTTTAAGTTATTGCTTGTTTATTTGTTTATTGGGTTTATCGTCCCACCAACAGTATTTCAGTTATCTGGAGACAGTGTTCACTTGAAGCAGATATAGTGCTGCCTTCACTGTGTATAGCATGCCATGAACAGCTGGCATGATACCACACCCAGTCACATTATCCTGACACGGGGCCAACCAGTCGTGGAACTACCCTTATATTTGCTTGAACGTTAGCAAGGGAGCTATACCACTACCATTTTTAACGACTTTGGTATGTCACGGCCCGGGATCGAACCCTGGGCCTCCCGTACCTGGAGCGGATTAAGTTATTGTGATTACAGTACATAATTAAAAGTATGTGTTTTTACTTATTCTTTTTTTTCATTATTAAATACTTCAAGTTGTAATTTTAATTAATAAAGCAATTAAAAGCTTTTCTCCATTAAAAAAAAATTGCTCTACTTAGAGATAAAACACATAAAAAATGTAGCCACTTTGCATGTTCATAGATTCGAAACATTACAAGCGTAATTTGCTATAGGATGATACAGTGGATGAAGTATGGAGAAATGGAATCCCACACAATTAATGTTGTTTTATTGCCATGAATATTTGCGAACGTTGAGTCAATCTCCCTCGTTTTATGACTGTCCCTAATCTCGATGTATTAGCGTCATAATTCAAATAAGATTTTGTTTAGTATCTACAGCACAATTAAAATCTCATACCCCCTCCCTTATTGGGACTGTATTTAGGAAGCTCTAATGACATATAAATTGTTACCATAGAAACAGTTCACATAAAACAGTAGAGTTTAAAACACTTGACAATGTTTTCTCATTATTGACTGTGCAGATCATAATATAAGAAAGGTGTTTGACCTAACATCTTGTTCTTTTCTTAGACTTTTTATGAAAATAAAGTATTGTTATGAAAATAGTTATTAATAGGGTTTTTGAGTGCAAGATAGCGGTATTTATGTAATCATATGAAAAATCTGCTGAACTGAAAATGCAAAACAAAAAGGAGAGACTGAGTGTAGAGATGCTGGTTTCCAAGGGAGGATGAACACCCGTAGCAGTGTTATCAACATAAAACTCCTCTGACTGCTAAGCCTCCCACGGCGTGGGTTAGAGTCCCGTTCTGGGCAGAGGACTAAATGTGGGAAGGTTTTCCAGCTGATTGGTGGTTCTACCCAGACATTTGGTATCTTCCTCATCCAAAATAGCTGGATGTTGCTTGAATGATCATAATTGGTCTCTGCGATGTATTTTCAAAACAAAACATAAAGAGAGGAAATAAAAAAAAATGTCATTATTTTTTTTGCTAGAATAGATATAAATTTTCTTGCCAAAATGCTGCTGGAGTACATGTATAAGTTGATGTATTGCTTATTAAATTGAAGTAATTGTATATTTATGAATATACACCATACTTTTAAAGAAAAACACATAAAACAGTGTAGGTATTCCAGCTGAACTGCAACTCTTCCCAGATAATTGCTGTTGGTTTTAGAGACCACATATTACTGGAAACACCATTTTCTTGCAGGAAACACTCCACCAAATTTACACAAAACCTACTGCACACTAATGGTGTTTCCAGCAAGTAAATAGCTAAAATTAATGACTGATTGTATTTTCTAAAATAAGACTTCTAACTAATTGTAAAACTTATAACTAGAAGAAGAATAAGTTTAAATACAAAACTCATGCACATCTTAAAACATTTAAAACCTTGTTTATGGGTGAGACATCTTCCTCTAATATCAGAGCTTGCATATTGAGAATAAAATATGCTACAACATAGATTCCTTTTCTATCAAATGGTAAGGATGAAATTTATTTAACGAAGCTTCTTGGAATGTTTTCTCTACTACACTTTAAATCTTCTTACAGTATCTTACATGGGGCTCATGGGAATACTCTTATTTATGGAGGTATTTTCAGATCAAATTATACAAACAATTTGTGTTTCGTGTCACAATGCTCTGATTGTCTCTTTTTTTTTATAAGTTTCTTAGTTTCTTCATTCTAGTCATGTAGATAATGGTTGCTTATATATTGTCAAGCATCACAAGAAAGATGAATTCTAAGGACTGTACAACAATCACTATCAATCGATCCTACTGCCTGACTTTGTTGTAAATAACTCTGTATAAGTTTGCTGATGTAAGTACTAATGTACGGAATGTACAGTACATGAAAATTCCTCCCCATTGGATATCTAATAAAGAAGGTGTTCTCTTGTGAAGATAAAAAACGGCCAACAGTTGTTGAAGGCTTACACTAGTGAATTGAACAAAAGATAATCAAGCAATTTGGGGTTAATTATAAACATGTGTTTAAAATTAACAATATTTTTTTCAAGAAATTAAATAACTGGGAATAGATTTATGTAAGCTGATAAGATTTTTTTTTCTATTGCAGACAAATATTCTTACACTGTTTTTGTTCATTGTGTCATTTAAAAAAGATTAAACTTTGATGGCATCAAAAAAAAAGTTTTTGGTATGGTGCGTTGGTGGATAGCTTAATTGCATTAATTAACAAGGATTGCCTTTTGTTCTGTTTTTTGCTAGAATGTTATGGTAATAGACCGACTGTCATTTACCAGAATATAAAACAAACAGCTGCTATGATTTTGTTAATATTTCTTTTTCCTTTTTTTTAATTATGCCCCTTTTTTACATTTTCTGAATGCAACATTAGGATATCTGATAAACTGATTCTATTTAAAGATGGTAGCAGTCATTTTGCCTTTATCAAAACCATGAAATAATATCCGATCCCTATTTGGGGTGTTGTTTTTTTTTATTTATATATAATTCCTGTAGAAACTCTCCTGGTCTCATCACTAGTGTTGCTAAGCAACAGAAAATATTATGGTCTTTGGTAAAAAAGAAATTGCTTTGTACATAAATTACAAGTTTCAATTATAACTATTTAGCATTAATCAACTTTCTAATTACTGATTTAAAAGATTAAAACACCTGTTGACTGTCCCTTTGTCTTTGAAGGCTCTGTCCTATTTTAACAAATAGCTAAGAATTTAGTAACCGTCATTGATATATAAAGCCGGTCATTTAAAGTAATAGATAGTTTCCACATTAGTGAAAATCCCTTATCTTGGCAGCCGTCTTTGATGGTAGCTTGAAGGGATTTTCATATGAATTGTATAGAAGGGTAAATTTAATTAATTTTATTCTGTATTAAACTCACCACTGTGTTTTTACTTTTCAATCTATTTTACTGAATTTTATATAAAATTTAACAGCTTTAATAAAGTATTTTAAATATCAAAACTATATTTTGATAGTTTAAAAGGTTAAAGAAATACAACCGAAAATCATACACTGTTCATTTTGTTTTAAGTATAATAGTTTTATTTATTTCTGTGTGTGAATTCTGTGTGCATTTATCAATTGTTAAAATATTGAATTCTAAAAATATGAATTTCAAGAGCTTTCCAATGGTGTATAGCTTTTAATTTTCGAACCACAAATGAAGAAATTCCAAGTTAAAGAAATAATACAACAGATGTATATAAAAAATAAAAGAGTTAAAGGCAGATGATTTTTTGATGTCATGGCTTGAGTGGTCTTAGGTATCAAGTTATAACAAAGAAACATTAGTTTATCCTGTAATCATGGAGGTAATGAGGGGTTAAATCAATACCTTTATTATGAGATGACCTGTCCATTGGAGTCGTTTGGCCTGGGGGTGTCGACTGGTTTTCAATCAGTGTCCGTGATTTATTGTTTTTATCATTATCCTTCTCATAGCAACTCAAACATAGAACCAGACTTGTCATGTGATATTTATCCTTCAATCTGATTGGCTGGTTGTAAGTTATTCTCTTATCTGAATGGCTGATAGAAAGTGATTCAATGTAGTAAGTTAAGGACATACACTGGGGCTCATACATCAAATCCATCAAACGCTGGGGTCATTGAAATTTTGGTCAGTTGTGTTTTTATCTAGAAAAGAAGATTTATTGATGGTTCAGGATTTCAATTAAGTTTCTTTGATGTGACCCATCCACTTGTGAAAATGTCAGCCCAGGTTACTTAAAGGGTCAGATGGATGAAATCCTTATTTAGAAATAGGGGGGATAATGTCTTCTGTCTTGTTATGACACCGGGGCGCGCTGTGAGTGAATATATCAGCCTTTACACAAATAGTGTAGATCAGGATCATCTAACTCCTGTTTGTTAGAAACTGGATCTGTTTCATAATTTTTTATCCCTTAATCCCTTAGGGCAACGGTACAAAGTTCACTATATGAAAAACTATAGAAGATCATCCAGCTGACTTCTCATGTGTATCAGTGGCTCTATCCAGATATTTATTTGTGTTCTTTTTCTGAGTTCACTGCAAAAGTATTATTTACACATCAAAGCTAATAAGGCATTTACACTTTACTGGGGGAAAGGGCCATTACAATACATCTGACATATGCACTGTTAACTTGTACATTGCTTTGCATATATTGTTAATTCTAATGCAAAACGTGTTGATCCAGACCAACAGCTGGGAACCGTTTGATCATGATCCAAACTATTTGCTGCTTAGTCCCTTCAAGTATGTTTTGTTGGCATTGCATGTAGTTGTTAAAAAATAGCATGGGTTTTTTATTCACAGCAGGCATAGAGCTGATAGAGGTTACCTTGTTGCCTGAAATGTATATACATGTATATGTAGTTTACTGATGTACTACATTTTACATTTTGTAATTACTGAATAGTTTAAAATTTGTTTTTATTGACTTTTTCAATGTGAATTACTAATGACAGATATGTATCACCAATAGTAACAGATGGCTTGAGATTCTGATCAATAAAATAAAGTGCTTTATATGTGAATTATGAAAAATGTGCAATAAAATGATTTGTGTTTAAAAGTTTTTGCTAGAAATTTTACTTGTGTCACAATTGCATTATAGTGTATATATATGTTTTATTTAATTAAAAACTGGATACCAATAATAATTACTAGTTAGTATTTGAAATAAAACTTTTGAAGTTCTTTGTCCTTGTATACACTATGATATATAAGTTGATTTATTAATAATTAGTTTATTTCAAAGCATTTAACATTAGAACTGGTGATTGAAATGATTTTCTAATGTGTATTGTTAAATGCTGTGTCTCAGTTACATTTTCATGTGTATATATTTTTTATTTCTATTTGGCATTATAGAACTTAAAATTTCCAATTTTATAGATCGTTTTTTATTATATTTTAATAACCCAAGTTATTATGAAATAATTCATTTTATTTTATGTATTTAAAGTAAAGAACATGAGAACATTCTTTTTACTTAGGCTGTCGTCAAGTTACCAAGGGATTGCATCAGTTTGTTTTAGTATTAAAATCTCAATTCATTACGGAATTTAAAGCAGTTAGTTAAAATTCATTTTCTTTCATAAAATCTTGATTCCGTCTTTGAAAAAAAAAAGAAGTAGAGTTAGATCAATTTTTTTCGTCAGTTGAATAACTTTGACTTGATTTATGATTCATATTTCTGTCGCTGATTGCATTTCAAGAACGACAACTTCCAGACTTCCTGGAACCAGCTATCTGTCACTGACAAACTGTTTCAATAAATCCAACATGCTTATTTCAATCATATTTTTTTCCAAGTGCTAGATTAAAAGATGTATTTTTCCAGGCATAAATCACTTATTTCTTCAACAAAATTTATAAACATGGCACTCATTAGAATTGTCTTGACAAGACCATTTAAATGATTTCCCCCAATATAGGGTTTCTTTGAGAATTATGGGATATTTGGTTACATGAATAAAAAGGTTACCTCTTTATAGACCTGGAACTCTGGCTTTTGTTAGAGAAAGCTCGTTTTTTATACATCTTTTTATTCAGCGTTCTTTCTTTTGACAACTTTTTAGAATAAACAGTTCATTGGAGAATTCTGTAGATATTTACTCTTAACATTAACATTTGTTGCATTGTTATACATCCAATCTATTGCTTCTTTGTCTTTTTTAACCAGGTTTTCACAGAAAAATCTTGGTTATTAGATTGGGGTGTGGCGGGTGGGCGGCATTAAACAGAGAGTTTCCGGTCAATAACTTCAGGTAGGATAAACAAATCATGCTGAAACTTTGGATATAGCAAGCTTGCATGAAGACCTCGCTTGGGGTTAGATTTGGGGCCAGTCAGATCAAGGTCACTGTTACTAAAGGTAGAAAAACAATTTCTGGTCAATTACTTAAGTTTGAATAAACCAATCTGCCTGAAACTTTGGATATAGCAAGCTTGTATGAAGACCTAACTTGGGATTGGATTTTGGACAGGTCAAGGTCATTGTAAATAAATAGAAAAAACTGTTTCTACTTAGTGATTTTTATTAAATCGTTGAATACATGGTTACTTGTATTAAGGATGTTTTGACAGTTTTCATAGAAAATTCTCTTAACCATCCCTCAGAATTGTGTCTCTATGAGGCTGTCTGAAGAGGGCTTTCTACATTTCCAAGACGCGACAGCCTCTCCGCAAAATGACAGATTGGTACGATGTGATGTTTTATCTGATTTTTCATTATTTCAGTAATCTCTGTTATTTGTAGAAAGTTTGTTCACCAATTAACCAGAATGGATGATGTTGATAGCAAAATCCATCAGACCTGTGATAAATGACAGATAGCCTAGAGATGGACGCATCCATTATTTTTCTTGCAATCATTCAGCTATATTCATTTGTCTTCATTTTACCTCTGTCAAACACATGACCACAGCTCAGAAAGCAGCAGATTTAAAAAAAAATTGTAATCTTTTTATCCTGCCCTCCCCGCTTCATCTTTTTTCTTTTACCATCTCTTTCTCTATATGTATCCCTCAATGGTATGGAAATTATTTAAAGTTTAAGTATCAAATTCCATGATTAGCTCTTCTGTTTTTTATTTCTCTCAACCTGCATATTCTGTGTATACATTTTATCATCCTCCCTCTCTCCTTTGGTATCTTTAAATCTTCAATTCACGCATAATTTATCTGATGTTGATCCTTATTATTTCTCTCAGCATAAAAATATTTATAACTAATATCCATGTTTTTATTGATCATTTACTTTCTCACTCTTTGTCTTTCTATTTTCCTTATGTTTTATACCAGATACAATTTATTATTAGGTATATTGTATATCAGAATAAAATATATCAAACTTGTTGGAAATTGTGCATTATATATACAGAAAACATTAGTTTGTAATTACTTTAAATATTTTTAAATGGACATTATTGATAGGGTTGTGATGGGTTTTGTAATTTAATGTAACTTTGATATATTCAGATATGCTAAGTGACATGTATACTGTTTAATTAATATCTAATTTAATAACAAATTACTTATTTACATCCAAGATTAATTATAAATGACTGTTTAGTGCCTACATGTGTAGATTGTGTGTATAGACAGACAGACAGGCACTGACAGAAAGATAGCCACTGACACATAGACAAACAGACAGATAGACAGACAGACAGATGCCAACAGACAGATAGCCACCGACAGGTAGATAGCCACTGACACATAGACAAACAGACAGATAGCCACTTACAGATAGACAAACAAACAGATAGACAGACAGGCAGATGCCAACAGACAGACACTGACAGACACCGACAGATGGAAAGACAGACTGTATGCAGAGGTGTTTACATATTTTAGATCTGCATGTATTGAAGAGATTTACATGCCAAATTTCATATTCCTGCTGAAGAACTCATAAAAGAATCTGTTAAGTAAAGTTTCTTTTTAAAAAAAAATATAAAATCATATATGATTTTGAGATTTGCAATTGAACTCAAGCTATCCATATCTTCTGTCAGATATGTTGAAGAACTGACATCTGACTGACAGTCAGTTTAGGCAGACGTTTGACGGCTATTGAACAGATTTGAAATCTTAATAGTTGGCCCTGTATTCTTCAAGCTTTGATGAGGGGGGACGTAATCAGGGAATCAAATCATGTTTGCTTATTTGTGGAGCAATTTGACAAGCTAAGTGTTTTCGCTGAAAACTGAATGCATTATGATATCAGACATACCATAACTCCCCTAATACAGACCCCCCTCCCTTTTATATGATAAAAATTATCAGTATAATAAATAATTTTTTGGCTCACCCATAGATGTTCTGTCCTTTAGGTTAGTTAAAATATGATTTTCACTTTATTATGGGTTAGGGAAGGGCTGAAGATGTGTTGGTTAAAACTGTGGTTTAGTTTTCCATTAACAAGAAAAGTGATTTAAAAAAATCAGTATTTTAGGTTTTAAGAAATTAGATTATTATCTCAATTATTGCGGGAAACTTACATTATTTTAGGACATGTCTATGCTGCCTTGTGTTAATGATAGTTAATTGAGTAATAAATTGGGTTGATTATTGCACTATTTGATAATGTAGATCTTATTGAGGAAAGATTTCTATGGCTGAGCAGTGTAAGTCATCTTCTTTATCACTGTACCACATGGGTTCAAGTGTCAGTCGGAGAGGACATTTAAATATAATCAGTTCTACCAGCTGGTCTCTGTCCAAGGTTATAAATCTCCCAGAGCTGAGTCAAGAGATAATTCTCAAGCATCTGATTGGTCAGCTCTTAAACTGTGCTTGTGTTATGACCAATCAGATGCCTGAAGTTTAATGACCTCTTGTCAAGAGGCTGGAGGTTAAAAAATCAGATGTTTTTGGACAGTTTAATACTTTAGCTTAAAACTTCATAATTCACAGCCTAGTTTTCGGCAAGTATTCCTTTTAAATCTTCCTGTACCAATTCTTACTAAAACATACAACAGTGACCATGATTTCGTTGTTTTAATTCAAATATAGCCTGACATTATGGAACTTGTACTCATGACTTTTCGTCAATGTAATTGTCTAGCCTCTGTGATTTTATGGTCTTGTATAAACAATGTATGGAAATCGTGGACTTAAATGTGTTCTTTGACCAGTTCATAAACCGTTAGTTGTCTGTGAGAACAAGCGAATATGCAAGACTGTCGGTGTATTGTTGCCAAATAAAAAAGTATATATAGCGTCACAAAACATTTGTGATTAGAATAATATGTTTCTGTTAACCCTTTCCTGCATGTATATGCCATTTTATGCCTTTAAAAACCATTCACAGTCATTAGCAAGATCTGCATGACTAAGGGTTTATGTGTAGACAGGTTCAGCCGTAAATCTATTATTACAAGTTGAACATACATTTATCAAAAACCTTTTGTCTTTTAAAGAAAAACAACAAAATTTAAGTGAATTTTCAAAATAATATATGAACTATGAATGATAGGATTAAATCACATAGTTGAAACTAATTTGAATATGACAAGTACATAAATACTTTAATAATTAGGAAAATGGATTTATGAAAGGGCTGTTTGAATTTTCTGACCCAACTTTCTGTACTGGTACTTTAAGTATTCAAGGCATCAGTGCATGTAGCGCGACCTTTCTTGAAGCGATTCTCACGCCATCTTAATCACTTTCTAAACTCTAGTGATGAGACTTCTTTGTGTTCCGAGACCCTTCCAAGTGTTATGTTTTTATTATCACAAAATCCACCAGGTTCATCTATATATAAATTACTTCATTTATAAGCACAAATAGCAAACAATCTTGTAAATAATAGACGAGTTTTAAACGAGATCTATTTATCTTGATATAAACATGTGACATTCTAGATAGCAAGTAGTTTCTCAATCTTGCAATATTTTTCCCCATCTATGAACTGCCTGCATGTCTTCTTAGTTCTTGTTAATTTCAAGCGGTAGCATTTTCAATTAATGCAAAAAAAAATAAAACTTTGTATTGCAGTTTCATTTTTGTGTGTCGCATTTAAAATCTGAAATTGTATTAGTGATTTATATCTCCTCAATTTCAGATCCTAGTAAATAGACAATTAATCATTCCCAATTACTTTTCGTATGTTTTACATGCATTTAGAGTGCTAGGGTGTTTTGGAAGAAATGGGAAATTTAGCTGTTTTTAATAGAAAGAAACATGCAATACCAGTTTTTGGGGTAGCTTTCTATTATGGTAACTGTCATGCTGATTCTGGGGATTGTGAAAATTGTTATAAGTATAACAATGTCATGCTGATACTGGGGATAGTGAAAATTGTTATAAGTATAATGCTGGTAGCGCAATCGGTAGAGTGTCGGCTCCAGGTACAGGAGGCCCCGGGTTTGATCCCAGGCTGCGACATACGCAAGTCCTTAAAAATGGTAGTGGTATAGCTCCCTTGCTAACGCTCAAGCAAATATAAGGGTAGTTCCACGACTGGTTGGCCCGGTGTCAGGATAATGTGACTGGGTGTGGTATCATGCTAGGTGTTCACGGCATGCTATACACAGTGAAGGCAGCACTATATCTGCTTCAAGTGGACACCGTCAACTGTAATACTGTTGGTGGGACGATAAACCCAATAAACAAATACACAGACAAACACTATTGGCTACTTGCCTCAAACCTCATGGGTTTAAGTCTCGAGGTGGGGCAAAGGAGTGAGCTCTTACCTCACTACATTTGTTAATAAGCCCAAACAATTCTTAAGTCATCTTCCTACATTGACATGTAAAGGTGCCTACACCTATTGCTAGAAGTTCAGGAGTAAATAGTGCAGATCCTGATCAGACATCTCCCAGTAGAAAGCTGGCTAATCTGGATCTACACTATTTACCACAAAGTCGTACAGATGCGTGTTTAGCAAGGTACGGGTTAATGGGAGAAGCTGACTTAAAATGCGTCATTGGTTCGGCCCAGACATTTGTCTTTCACAACAAAGCTGGATGTTGCTATAATGACTAAAAACTGTGTTGCTTCAACGCATTGAAAAAGAACAAAACAACATGCTGATGATGATGATGATGATGATGATGATGATGATGATGAACAAAACGGTTAATATTAAGAAGATAATTGAAAATTATTAATGGAACGTGATGATCATGGTTTTATTGATAAAGGGGATAATTATAAAATTACTATTATAGAAGTTGTTCTGAAAAGAAAGATGTAATGTAGATTAGAAATAAGGCAATAAAAAGGGCTTTAAAAAGACAAAGATGCATTATTTGATGTCAATATTGCAAGCTAACATTTGTTTGCAAATTTTATTGTCTATATTCATTGTCATAGATTCTGACAATAATGTTGCTGTTCGTGAGGATGGTGAAGAGGATGATGAGGATGAGAACTTAGAATGGGAACCAGTCCATCTGGGGTAACATTTTGCAGTGATAAGTGCTGTGGAAAATGATGATAAATGATGAACCATTTATTAACAAATGACAGCCGTCAGTATTATTCTGGGCTGAGACACAGTACAGTGGAGTGAGACTCGTTGATTTACTTGTGCCACAAATCATCATATCTGACACTGGGTTTCAGTTGCAGCTTCAAATGGGATGGTGATGGTGGGGTGGGTGATGGTGAGTAAACAGATAGGTGGGGTAGGTGGTGGGGTGTGTGACGGTAAGTGAAAGGACAGGTTGGTAGGTGTTGGGGTGTGTGACAGTAAAAGGATTAGAGGGGTAGGTGGTGGGGGTGACAGTTAAAGGATAAGAGAGGTAGGTGGTGGTGGTGGGGGGACAGTTAAAGGATAAGAGAGGTAGGTGGTGGTGGGGTGGGTGACAGTTAAAGGTTTAGAGGGGTAGGTGGTGGTGGGGGTGACAGTTAAAGGATTAGAGGGGTAGGTGGTGGGGTGTGTGACAGTAAAAGGATTAGAGGGGTAGGTGGTGGTGGTGGGGGTGACAGTTAAAGGATAAGAGAGGTAGGTGGTGGTGGTGGTGGGGAGGCAGTTAAAGGATAGGAGAGGTAGGTGGTGGTGGGGTGGGTGACAGTTAAAGGATTAGAGGGGTAGGTGGTGGGGTGACAGTTAAAGAATTAGAGGGGTAGGTGGTAGGGGTGTGTGACAGTTAAAGGATTAGAGGGGTAGGTGGTGGTGGTGACAGTTAAAGGATTAGAGGGGTAGGTGGTAGGGGTGTGTGACAGTTAAAGGATTAGAGGGTTAGGTGGTGGGGTGACAGTAAAGAATTAGAGGGGTAGGTGGTAGGGGTGTGTGACAGTTAAAGGATTAGAGGGGTAGGTGGTGGGGTGACAGTTAAAAAATTAGAGGGGTAGGTGGTAGGGGTGTGTGACAGTTAAAGGATTAGAGGGGTAGGTGGTAGGGTGTCTGACAGAGAGTAAAATGGTGAGAGGGTGGTTGGGATGAAAAATGATACAATAATGCAAATTAAAAACAATAGCATTGAGAAACACCAACCAAATTTCAGTGTAGAAAACAAACCATGTAACTGAAACCAGCAGTAAAACACTATCATCCTGCTAATTGACAGTCCATCAGTCTAACCACATCCTGATGTTTATCTCCTTCCCATTGTGTTTCTAGGGGGGGAGGGAGGGTGTGTGTAAAGTACATGTATAACCTGATTTTCACCCATCAGCTGCATCTGCTGAGGGAGGTGTAAACATTTGTAAATGGACCGACAGATGATATGCCATTAATTATTTGACTATGGAGGCCAATGGGACAAATCTAGGTGCATGCTTGCATCCTGGACCTGACAGACTTCTAAGGCCAGAGGTCCATAATGTGGAGTAACAGCCATATTCCTGTGAGGTATTTCTTGTGCCGACTTCTTGGTGTCTTCCCAGTCTTTTTACCAACTGACCGTCCTATGTGATAATTGTTGGGTTTAGTGTTTGTACTCCTCTCAATGTTTTATCACTACAACATTAACTGTATGTGTCTTTGTCTAATAAGGTTCAATTATTAATATTTATGATAATTCTCATAGGACTAGTTTCTTATATTCCTCCCAAATCCTATAGACCTGATGCTTTTCAGAATTGTCTTGATGTGATTATTAAAATTAGAAATTATGTAAGGTTTGGTTAAGAATTATGGGATATATAACTACATTAACATTAGATTTACTCGCCATTGGTACTAGGTCTCAGATAAAGGAGGTAATTACTTTTAAAAATTCCTAAAACCTATTCAAGGTAGAGCATCAACCCTGGGTATAGAAGGTTTCGGGTTTGATTCCAAGCTGAAACATTCCAATGCCTCATTTATTCTTGGTATAGCCCCCTCTCCCACTCTCATCATACAAAGGGTAGGTCAAGAACTGTTTGACCTTGAACCATGATTGCATGTGATGTACATGTATTATCAAGTAGTGCATGCTATCACAGTGAAGGTAGTACCATGTCTTTTTCAAGTAGACCCCCTTTCCCCAGCTGACCCATACAAAATTGTCAGTCTGATGTCTCTGCATGAGTGGAAAGATCAGTGTTGAGACCTCAATCCCAACAAACACAGGTACTGATGGCTTGTCATGATGACAACTTTGCTGCAACTTTCTGTGCATGCACCCTAGATCGCAACTCCACATCAACCCAGTAGTGACCTTATCCTGCTTCAACTCAGCATCAATTCGAAGTTCGTTTATCCTGCTTCACTTGTCAACATCCCTGACTATTGCTAACAATAACAAGAAAAGATAGCAACCCATAATGCAAGAATTCACTTTCAAATTGTTCAGCTTCTAATTAGATGATTTCCAGCTGAAACCATGGGATCTACATCTACAGTTATTGTATAACCCTGACCAATTTATAGCTAGCCGGCTAAGAGTTTACCCTCCCCCTTCATCATTGTATGAGTGACTCTGTACAGATGGAGGTGATGTGGTTGTCAGCGTGGTTGTTATGGTGACAGGGGTAACAGATGTTGGAAGTTGTCTTGGCAACACCTCCCTGTGACACCCATACTGATGACCAATCACAGTCAACAGCTGCAGCTGAATGGTGGTGGGTTGGTAGAGCATTGGAGACGACCTGGGCGGTTTTGGGGGAGAATTTAAGAATTTGGAGAGATGGAGTTAGGGAGAGGGAGGAACAGAGGGAAGGAGGGAGTGAGAGAGAGGGAAGGAAGGAGGGAGTTAGAGAGATAGCCAGGAGAGAATGGAAGAGAGTAGAGGAAATCAGAGTGAGGAGAGAGGGAATAAGAGGATAAGAAAGAGGGTAAAGTGAAATCTTGTAAAGAGAGATGAAGTATGAAGAATAAGATAATAGCATATTCATATCCTTGTACTTTTGTGCAATATTTAATGACACATTTATTACTTATGAAGTTCGGGCACCCATGGCATAGTGGTAAATTTGCAGATTTGTAACTCCTCTGACCGCTTAGTCTCTCACCACATGGGTTTGAGTCACAATCGGGGCCAGAGACTTAATGGTAAGATCATCCGGCTGAGAAGTGGTACATTAGTGGTTCCACCAAGACAATTGTATGGGGTCTTACTATAATATACTAAACACAATAATAACCATAATTTATTAAAATAAGAAATTATTTTCTCCAGCCAAAATTAACAAATTATTTCATCACAAACTTAATGTTTTTTGTTATTTTTAATGAATAAATATCCATGTACCCATCTCAAAAATGAAAGCAGACAAAAGAACTACTGAAGATAGAAATAAGGTTGTGTGGTTATAAGAGCATTAAATTTAAATCTTTACTCTGAATGATAAATTTCATAAATGTATATTGTCTTTAAAAGAAATAAGAAACACTGCAGTAAAGATTTTAAAAAAACATTGGATAGAAAAAAAGAATGTCAGGGGGTATTATTTGAGAATATATGGTACAGCGAGCCATGCTCTGTGCTGGTAGTTGATGGCTTACGGTACCAGTGGTACTCTGTACACTGTATTGACAGTTGTCAGAGCTAGTTGGGAAATCCTCCCATTCATACAGTCTATTGCTAGTTGTCATTACTGAAGCCTGGACATAATCTTCAAATATTGAACATTATTTTCTGGCCTGGAAGTGTTTGAAACTGTTAAACTCACCATAGAAGAAGGGAACTTGTTTTTTTTAATCTATTTGTGCATAAGCAGCAGTATTTAAACAGAGACCAAAGGAGTTAATCGTTCTGACTGAGCAGTTGTTGAGTAGTATATGTAGCATTTGTGTTTACTGGTATTTTGGTATTTTTTGTTCTCTTAACTAGAGGCTGTGGAAGTGTCATGTAAAATGGGTATTTTACTGTGGAAACTTGATGGGCATCTTTGTTAACTTGGTTTGCTTTTATGACTTACCGGACTTGTGACAGTTTTTCATGGTTAAATGTGTGTTTTTTTTGTGGGAGTTTTGACAATGATGATCTGATAAATGTTAGTGGCATTGTACCAGAGCAGTAATAACAGGATGCTAAATAGCCATCGCAACAATGGTGAGTACAATCACAGTTAAATTTATTTGTCTTTTTTGGTTTGTGTTTGTGTGTGGGTATTTTTTGCCATATTTTTGTCTATTCTTATGATGTATGTTTTTTAATCTTAAAAGTCCTCATGTTCACACATTTTTAATGCAAACATTCAAAAAACGCTGTTATGTAAAGGAGTTAAATATGAAAGTCATTTTTGTGCTACTTAGCATTTTTTTTTTTAATTATCACTCGTCATCTATGCTAGCCTTGTTTACTTTTCTTATTAAAAATATTTATAAAGACTTGATTTTTTAACATTGTCTGGTAAACTTTTTTATTTGTTTTTATAGTTTAAATATAAATGCATTGATAAAGAAGACAATGTCTGTTACCAATTCATGTAGATTTATTTAAAATAATGTACTATTTACCTCCTTAGGCACCACATCAGCAATTTATTCCTTCATTGAATGTCTATTTAAGTATTATGAGTCGTTCCTCCAAGATTTTATGTGTCAAGGAAATAAATATTTCCATTTTATGCTTTCAGGTCAGAAGCTTACACATTATAATGTTTCTTGCACATTCCTTACATTTCATCCTTCTGTGTTGGTGTTTGTTTTTGTTGTTGTTTGATGCGAGTGGTTGCATTTATAACCTCATGTTTGATCTTTTTTTTTTTAATCATACTCATGCCATCATGTGATTAAATCATGTGGAGAAAATTCTTATTTTGTGGATACAATTTTGAAATTATCTTCGAACATCCAATTACTGTGAGCTTATTTTGTTTATCTGATAGTTTTGTACGGTAGTGTTTTCTTTCTTTCAGAAATAATTTTTAATCTCAAGACTTCTGTGTCTTGTTTAAAAAAAGTATTGGTAGAAAATGAGGCTGAATTTGGAAAATGATGATCTGGGAAGATTTACTATCAAGTCGTAGAAGAAAGTATTAAAGCCATAATAGCTCTGGCAGGCACATTGTTGTTCCTTATCAGTGACAGAATTGATTTGTAGTTAAACAGTAATACTGAAAAGAAAAAAACTTTATTTGTCAATAGAATTTAGTAGCTTTTAATTTGACAAAGGAAAAAAAGACAAAAATGCAATAACAACAAAATATAAATATTATAATTGCTTGATTTGTGTAGGAGTTGAACCCAGGACTTCTTGTCTTGCAGTCGACTGCTGTACTGAGCATTCCACTGAGTCTATGCACTGGCTGTTCATAACATTTTTATGTAGTGGCAAAATAATAAATTACATATTTCAACATTATCTGTTACAATTTTGTCAGGTATCAACCGGTGCTTATCACTTCATTTGGATCAAAGTCAGGCCCTATAAGGTGTCAATAGATATACGTCTTGTTTGGTTCCGTTTCATAACATTTTTTTGTTTCTGAAGATTATATAGCTTATAAGATTGATACATAAAGACGAACATCTATTTTTATTTTGAGTTTTTCTCTTGCAATCAAAGGTCTATTTGAAATGGTTTTACCCTAATACTTGTTTCTTTCTGATTATTAACGTGCATATTTATAAACCAGCACACAAACAAAGTACATAAACAAACAAGTACATAAACAAACAGGTATCTAAACAAACAATCACATAAACAAACAAGTTTATAAACAAAAAAGTACACAAACAAGTATGTTAGCAAATAAAGAATTAAACAAGTATATAAATAAACATGTCTCTAAACAAATAATTATGTAAACAAATAAGCATATAAACAATCATGTATATAATTAAATAAGCATATAAACAAATAAATACATAAACAAAAAAACACATAAGTACAGGAACAATTAAGCATATAAATAAATAAATACATAGACAAATAAGCTCAATGACAAACAAGTACATAAACAAATAAGCATATAAACAAACAAGTACATATACAAATAAACACACTGATAAACAAGTACATAAATACAAAAGCATCTAAACACACAAGCACATAAACAAAAAAGCATATAGACAAACAAGTACTCAACCAAATCTTTTCAAAATGCACAAAGAAATCTTTTCAAAATTTCCTAGAAAACTCCAGTAATCAACAAAAAGAAATCTTATACTTGTACCATTCAGCATAGAATTGTCGTTAATAAGAATTAATATTCAACAAAGATCTTACACATTTTTGGCTATTGTTCTAGCAAATGTATTTGAGAAGTTCAGCCTTTGAAATAACACTTTAAAACTGGAAAGAAAAAAAAATGCATTGTATTATGAATTGAAATCATTATATTGATGAAATAAGAAGACAGTACAGAATCTTGTAAAATAAAATAAAAGCCATTTTCTTTGCCAGGCTTTTAATGGATGCTAAAAGCTTCATTGTTTTGATATAATAAAATTTATTATGAATTATTATAAATAGAGTTTTAATGTTAACTTCTTTAATTCATTGGGAGTTTCTTGGCAATATAGTATCTTAAGGCCTCTTGATACATGTATTTTTATGATAAGAAATAGTAAACGGGTTTCTTCGAGTGTTAACATATTACTTTTTCTTTTATTGCATATTTTTCCTTTCATGCTGTCTACCTATGTTTAAATGACTGGAAGGGATTTTGTCTAGCTTCAGTGTTAAAGGTGGTTCCGACAGTTAGCTTATATCTAATATATGTAACAATATCTTACCTTTTACTGGTGTATTTGTACATCATTTCTGTATATCTAATATATGTAACAATATCTTACCTTTTACTGGTGTATTTGTACATCATTTCTGTATATCTAATATATGTAACAATATCTTACCTTTTACTGGTGTATTTGTACATCATTTCTGTATATCTAATAAATATAACAATATCTTACCTTTTACTGGTGTATTTGTACATCATTTCTGCAGGAAAAAAAATCATACTTTTTCTAAGCATTGATGACTTTAAACAGTATCTCAATTTTATGGCAGTGAAACTCGTTAATCAGCACTTAAATGTTTATGCTTTTCAAATCTTTAAATAAGAACTATAGG
This sequence comes from Sinonovacula constricta, assembly GCA_007844125.1. Taxonomy (NCBI): domain Eukaryota; kingdom Metazoa; phylum Mollusca; class Bivalvia; order Cardiida; family Solecurtidae; genus Sinonovacula; species Sinonovacula constricta. The sequence goes on from CM017565.1 coordinate 20,766,955, forward strand.
GATTCCTGTAAAAAATAGAGATCGAAGTCACAGCGGATGACATGGAAGAGCTAAAACATAAGTGGTCAGTTCTTAGTTTAAAAATAGCTAACTGTGCTGCATGACTCGGATAGGAAATACATGTTTGAAATGACAATTGTGGCGGTATGGTTCACTTGTTAGCCAGGTGTAGGACATCAATAAACAGCATTGTGCTAGATCAGTTCAGGTAACACTGGTTTATTATGAGGTTTAAGGGAAAATATTTTTGGTCCTAACTGTCGGATACCACCCTTAAACGGGAAGGAAAACGACAGCATAATGTTAAACCTTCATACATTTTGTTGTGTTAATTATACCAGTCCTGTCAAATTCATTGTCTATATCACTGTATTGTAAGATCTGATTGGCACAATAAAATAAACCAGGACAAACATATTTAACTTGTGTTTACTAATTAATTGTAGATACAATGATAAGACGGAACATACCTGCTTCAACACAAAGGTCATAAAGTTGTTTGCCTAATTTTTTTCCTTCTAGATTGATCATACCTGCTTCAAAGCAAAGGTCATTAAGTTTTCTGGTTATTTTTTCCTCCTGGGTTAAAGATATTACACAACACCTTTGTCTCTCCAAGATATCATTTTATGGTTAGGAACTGTCTTAAAAAATTAATTTATGATACTACCTCTCCCCACTTTGGGTAAATTTGACTTAACTTTGTCCACATGGGAACATATCATAAAGGAACTTGATCATTCTCCTTACTTAAACTACAAAATTATGTTAAATTTGTGAAAAATACTATAAAATTTATATCTTAGGAAATATTTTTAGATTTAAGGAAATTTCTTAGTTTAAGTAAAGAAAAAAAAAATAACTAAGATTTTTTATTAATATGATCTCTGGCCCTATAATGTCTGAGGTGAAGAAGTGAAGCATAGGTACTATAGGTTTGATATTGAACCAGCAACTATTTAGAAGATTTCATGTTTAAATCAATTCTCTGTGTAATGTTGAGAACTTGTAAAATTTAAGAGAAATAATGATATAAGTTAAGGGAAAAATAGCTAAGAAACTAAAATTTAACTTTTTATTTTTAAAATATAATTTTTATTTGAGAGCTAATAAACAGTTTTGTTTGCATTAGGATTTTGTAAAGATAAATATAAAATTTAACAAACATAAAATCGCATTGTCCCTTTCATATTTTTATATTTTGACTTCACATAAAATACCAGCAAACTCAATCTTGTTGCACTGAGTTGACCATTAATGTTGAACACCTAGCTGAACATAGAACATTAGTGTTACACAACAAGTTCTAAAGAAATGTTACACACTAAATTAAACATTAATGTTACACACTAAGTTAAAAAATTATGTTGCATACCAAGTTGAAGATTAACATTACACACTAAATTAACTTTTTTCCCCCATGTCTCTCAGCTTGGTTATAAAAGCTTGTTAATGATGCCTTTGTCTCACAAACAAGAGTATTTAAAGGTGGTATCCGACAGTTTGGACCAAAAATATTTTCATTTAAGTCCATAATAAACCATTGTTACCTGAACATATCTCGCAAAATACAGTATATTGGTGTCCTACACCTGTCTTAAAAGTGGACCATAACGTCACAATCACCATTACAAACATGTAGGTCCTATCTGAGCCATGCTGCACAGTTAGCTATTTTACAACTAACAAACCCATGTGACCACTTCATGTTTTAGTTGATCCACGTCATCCATTGTGGTGTTGATGTCTATTTTTAGCAGGAATCCCAATCGTTCTTATTTATAGATTTGAAAATTTAAGTGTTGATTAACAAGTTTGACTGGCGAAAAATTGAGGTACGGCTGAAAATCGTCAAAACTTAGACTAATGTTTGATTTTTTTTCCTGCAGAAATTATGTACAAATGCTCCAAACAAAGGTCTGATATTGTTATATATACAAGATGTAGGCAAACTGTTGGATACCACCTTTAAAGGTTCGAATGTCTTCTTATTTTATATATTCAAACACAGTATAAAAGTGCCATATAAAGTCAGTGTTCTTAAGTCCCTTATGTATGACACTAGTAGAAGGAATAGATTGATGGAACAAATA